>JAESVK010000400.1:2017283-2029872 GCA_017140935.1 Hamamelis virginiana
TATATATATATATATATATATATATATAATGGGTATGGCGTTTAAGCTTCTCCATGTTATGCTCTTTGTGTTCCACTGGTTCTTGCTCTCAGACGCCATTGTAGATCAAAAGCAAAAAGACCCAGAAAGAGCAGCTCTACTTTCCTTCAAAAACTCCCTTCAAAACCCTCAACTTCTTTCTACTTGGACCCCTTCCACTTCCCACTGTCACTGGGAAGGAGTGTTATGTGAAAACAACCGAGTCACCTCACTCGTTCTCCCAGCTCAGTCACTCACTGGACCTCTCTCTCCCGCCCTTTTCTCTCTCTCCTCCCTCATTGTCCTCGACCTCTCCTCAAACCTATTCTACGGCGAGATATCACCGAAAATACTCACACTTCGACGGTTGAAACAGTTGTTGCTTGGTGATAACCAGTTATCAGGAGAGATTCCGAGTCAACTCGGTGAGTTAACTCAGTTAGAAACCCTCAGACTCGGACCTAATTTTTTCACAGGAAAAATCCCACCGGAGGTCGGTAACCTGACTCAGCTCAAGTCCCTTGACCTTTCTGGAAACTCTCTTACTGGAAATGTCCCTACCCAGATCGGAAATCTGACCCAACTTCAGTTCCTAGACCTCGGTAACAATCTTCTCTCTGGTTCTTTACCTGCAACTCTCTTCACAGAGCTTCAATCTTTAATCTCTCTTGATGTCTCAAACAACTCACTTTCTGGTAATATTCCACCGGAGATTGGAAACTTGATGAACCTCACTGATCTTTACATTGGAATCAATCAATTTTCCGGCGAGTTGCCTCGTGAAATCGGTGAGCTTTTGAATCTCCAAAACTTCTTCTCACCATCTTGTTTTATAAGAGGTCCTTTGCCTGAAGAGCTTTCTAAGCTCAAATCACTGAGTAAACTTGATCTTTCATATAATCCACTCAAATGTTCAATCCCAAAATCTATTGGGAACTTGCAAAATTTGAGTATTTTGAATCTTGTTTACGCCGAGCTCAACGGGTCAATTCCCTCTGAGCTCGGGAAGTGTACAAATTTAAAGACATTGATGCTTTCATTCAATTCGCTATCTGGGTCATTGCCGGAGGAACTCTCGGAGCTTCCCATGTTGTCATTTTCAGCTGAAAAGAACCAGTTTTCTGGGCCATTGCCTTCTTGGCTTGGAAAGTGGAATCATGTCGATTCATTGTTGCTGTCGAGCAATCGGTTTTCAGGGAAAATTCCTCCTGAGATTGGAAACTGTTCTCTGCTTAATCACATCAGTTTGAGCAACAACTTATTGATGGGTCCAATACCAAAAGAACTGTGTAATGCAGAGTCGCTTATGGAGATCGATCTTGATAGTAATTCCCTTTCGGGGACTATTGAAAGCACGTTTGTGAAGTGTAGGAATCTTACCCAGTTGGTTTTGGTGAATAACCAAATTGTTGGTTCGATACCAGAGTACCTTTCAGAGCTTCCATTGATGGTGCTTGACCTTGATTCGAACAATTTCACGGGTTCAATTCCAGTTCGTCTTTGGAGTTCAACGAATTTGATGGAATTTTCGGCTGCGAATAATCTCTTGGAGGGTTTTCTACCTACTGAGATTGGTAATGCAGTTATGTTGGAAAGGCTTGTTCTTAGTAACAATAAGTTGAAGGGCACAATTCCTATTGAGATTGGGAAGCTCACAGCTCTTTCTGTTATTAATTTGAATACAAATTTCCTTGAAGGGACTATCCCAACCGAGCTTGGAGACTGCACTGCACTGACCACATTGGACCTTGGAAACAACCGGCTCAACGGGTCAATTCCGGAGAAGCTTTCTGATCTTGCTCAGCTACAATGCCTGGTTCTTTCTCACAATGATCTATCTGGGTCGATTCCTTCGAAACCGTCTTCATATTTTCGTCAGATCAATATTCCTGATTCAAGCTTTGTTCAGCACCATGGAGTTTATGATCTGTCTCACAATAGATTGTCTGGCTTGATACCTGAAGAACTAGGGAACTGTATGGTGGTGGTGGATCTTCTGATCAGTAACAACATGCTTTCAGGAGAGATTCCAAGATCACTCTCTCGCTTAGTCAATCTTACAACCTTAGATTTATCTGGGAACATGCTTACGGGTTCGATTCCGCTGGAATTTGGTGACTCTCTCAAGCTACAAGGCTTGTATCTAGGGTACAACCAGCTCACAGGAACCATCCCTGGAAGCCTAGGTGAATTGAGTAGTCTGGTAAAGCTGAATTTGACTGGTAACAAGCTCTCCGGTTCTATTCCATTTAGCTTTGGCAAGCTGAATGAGCTTACCCACTTAGATTTAAGCTTTAATGAGCTTAATGGTGATCTTCCTTCATCTCTATCAAGTATGGTGAATCTTGTGGGGCTTTATGTTCAGCATAACAGGCTTTCGGGTCAGGTTGATGAGCTTCTTTTGAATTCCATGGCATGGAGGATTGAAACTGTGAACTTGAGTAGGAATTTGTTCAATGGAGACTTGCCACGCTCTCTAGGCAATCTGTCGTACTTAACGTATTTGGATCTCCATGGAAACATGTTTACAGGAGAGATTCCTCTTGAGCTCGGGAACCTCATGCAACTTGAATATTTTGATGTTTCGGAAAACAGTTTGTCTGGACAGATTCCGGAGAAAATATGCAGCCTTATCAATCTGTTTTACCTGAATTTTGCAGAAAATAGATTGGAAGGGCCTATACCCACAAGTGGTGTTTGCCAAAAACTATCAAAATCCTCAGTTGCAGGGAACAAAGATCTGTGTGGGAAAATTCTTGGGCTAGAATGCCCAATTGAGAGCTTCGAAAGAAAATCATCTTTGATAAATGCTTGGGGACATGCTTTGGCTCTTGCAGGGATCGTGATCGGAAGTACACTCGTCACCCTGACTTTAGCTTATGTTCTTCTGAGATTGGTTATCAGAAACATCAGGCAAGGTGATCCTGAGGAAGTTGAGGAAAGCAAGCTGAACTGTTCTATAGATCAAAATCTTTATTTCTTGAGTAGCAGCAGCAGGTCCAAGGAACCTTTGAGCATTAATGTAGCTATGTTTGAGTTGCCTCTCCTAAAACTAACTTTGGTTGATATTCTTGAAGCCACCAACAACTTCTGCAAGACCAACATAATTGGGGATGGAGGCTTTGGAACCGTCTACAGAGCCACTTTGCCAGATGGAAAAACAGTTGCGGTAAAGAAACTCAACCAGGCCAAAACACAGGGTCACCGAGAGTTCCTCGCAGAAATGGAAACTCTGGGTAAGGTAAAGCACCGAAATCTCGTTTCATTGCTTGGGTACTGCTCTTTTGGAGAGGAGAAGCTTCTTGTGTATGAATATATGATAAATGGAAGCTTGGATCTTTGGCTGAGGAACAGAACTGGAGCTCTTGAAGTCCTAGATTGGACCAAACGTTTCAAAATTGCGATAGGTGCTGCACGTGGGCTAGCTTTTCTTCACCATGGATTCATTCCCCACATTATCCACAGAGATATCAAAGCCAGCAACATCCTACTCAGCGAAGATTTCGAGCCAAAAGTTGCAGACTTTGGGCTGGCAAGATTAATCAGTGCTTGCGAGACTCATGTGAGTACTGATATTGCTGGGACATTTGGGTACATTCCACCGGAGTATGGCCAGAGCTGGAGGTCGACGACAAGGGGAGATGTTTACAGTTTTGGAGTGATCTTGCTTGAACTGGTGACTGGGAAAGAACCAACAGGGCCTGAATTTAAAGAGATCGAAGGCGGGAATTTGGTTGGTTGGGTGTTTCAAAAACTGAAGAAGGGTCAGGCTGCTGATGTTCTTGATCCAATGGTACTCAATGCCGATTCAAAGCAGATGATGCTTCAAATGTTGCAGATCGCTGCAATATGTTTGTCTGATAATCCGGCTAATCGGCCTACCATGCTTCATGTTCTGAAGTTCTTGAAAGGGATCAAAGATGAGTAATAATGCAGAGTTCAGTTCTGTACTAGTAGTGATGAAAAATAACACTGTGAAAGTAGGAAGAATGTGAGTTGTAGGAGTTTAAGATTGCTAATCTAATAGCTATATTTAAGAGTTTCAAGTTTTTTTTTGGTTTACATTAGGAGGGTATTAAGTCCTGGCCTGTACCTAAATTAACCCTACCCCAGCTCATGCCATACAAGCTAAGGCTTGTTGATGAGTGTCAAGTTCTTCTCATCCTTGTCTTTACAAGGATAAGTGGAAATGCACAGGTTTGAGTCTTGGAAGCCGCCACTTTGTGCAATTTCGAAGGTTAGGACAGTGGCCAGTTAATCCCTCTTCAAATTCTACTTTTGTAGGATCAATACTGAATAATGGTCTTACGAAATTTTCGGCTATAGTTAATTAGACCTGAAAATCTTGTAGAGAGATGGAATCTGCATTCATGAATCTACTTGTTATTTACTTATGATTGTGATGCAGTGGAATAGTTAGAAGCACACCAAACCAAGATAAATTCCTTCAAACATGTTGATTGTCCAAGATAATACCACAGACTAAGGAACTTCCAAAAAACCTTTTGATTTCTTAAAAGAAAATACAAAGCCTAATGGGTATCTAGAATTCGTTGATTCAAAGGAATACTGAAAGTTAAGAAAAATAGTAAAACTCTTAGAAAATTTTTATTAATTCATTAAACTATCTTGTCAAGAGACTACAAGTATATTTATACTAGCAACAACACTAGAAACCCTAATACAGAAGAATAAGGAAAAATAACAAAAGGAAAAATTATCAAAAATGGAAATATGCAATATTAAACCAAATCCTACTAATATAAATCCTAAAGATCACCACAGATTCAACGGTTAGTCAAACGGACTATGTAGGGAAAGTAATTGACGAACGAAATCTTTCAAAAAATAATAAAATTTATTAATTGAAGGCCTAAACGAATGAATTTGGACAAAAAGCGACGTACGTCACGGCTGTCGCCAATGACTTTTAATCCTACTAGTCCGTTTTTCAATTTTATCCCAAAATTGTCTCTGCTGCCCACTTCGACTTGGCCCCCTTTCGCCGATCTAATTGCTACATAAAATCTTGGGCTACAAGCCCAATACGATCTACATCAGATTGCCTTTGTAAACGCAGATGGGTTTGGCTCTCTGGCTGTAAGTTGGAGCGATTAATCACATGCCTACCATGTTAACAGAAGGAGGATTAGGACGGTTGGAGAATTGCATTTCACATAATTTCAAAGGAAAATGATTAAATTACAATCTGTCATTTCTAAGTAGTATTAATTGATGATTTCAACTGATAAAAGTAGTAGATTCAAGTTTTGAATGTATACGTGTTAGTAATATTTTTCAACTTATTTTTTTTTCTTTTTTTAGAAAAATAATAACTTCGCTGTATAGTGTTCAAAATAACAAAATCCATCCTATTTTTCTTTAACTAAAATAATTGAACACCCTTCTAAAATAGTGCTGCTATTGTAAGGCCAACTCCAGCCCACGTTCAGCCCAATATTTAAACTTTCCGGCCATTCACAGAGGCAGACTTATTACTATTGGGCCAGCTTAATTCACTTTCAGCCCAACTTGGGAAATTTTAAGATCTTGTGGAAGCTTATTCTTCTTTTTGTTTTGGTAAACTTGTCGAAGCTTATTCATCTCTGCCAGCAGATGCCTAATCTCATAGCGTAGAACTTGATACTTAAACTTTAACAGTTCGTTTGGATTGATAGAGTTGGAGAGAAGAGAAGAGAAGAGAAAAATGTTAAAATTTCCTTATTTGACAAACTAAAATAGGTGAGAAAGGAAGGGAAGGGGAGAGAGTGGAGAAAAGAGCCCAAAAATCTCTCTATCCAAATTGGGGAGATTTGGAGAGAATAGAATAGAAGAGAAAGTCAATGAATGTTATTTTACTATTTTGTCATTTCTCTCCCATGTTTAGCTTTTATTTCTTTTTTATGTAAGTAAGGGCAATATTGAAATTTACACCTTTAAATCTTCTCTTTTCTTCTCTTATGAAAACTATCTAAACAAGGTATAGAGAAAGTTGACTCTCTTCTCTTAATGAGATTCTCTTCTCTTCTCTTCACTTTAATTCTCTCAATCCAAACATAGTGTAAGTAAGGAAAGGTTTAAAATTTGACTTCATCCCATGAGATTAACCTAGTTAGATCTTCATGAACATTAATTGGTGCAAAATCGAGTCGGCAGTAACTTTACTAGCATTCAAATTTCAAAGATTAAACAGTAATTTTATGAGCATTAATTGTTGTAGAGTAAATAGTAATTGTATCTACACTGGAGAAATAGTTGAATTGAAGGTCTGAATAGCTCTTTAACAAAGTAATCGACTTTCTTCGATGGACTAACCAAAGTCGAAATTTCATGAGTACGAAAAGCAAAATGTAGCTAGACAGCTCTATCGCTTTCTCACCCTCACTCCTTTCAATGGAAAGGAATCATAAAACCAATCAGATATGAAAAAGAAGTCTATTATAGACCCCAAAGCTAGAAAATTGAGTAGTCCATTTTAATATCCAAAGCGACAATATGTTGCAGAAGTCTACCTAATATTTTTGAAATATGAAGCAAAGCCAAAACAAGGGTCTTGCATGTGCTTGTGACCTCTCTCTGATATCTTTCGACGCCCAAAAGCATTCTGACGACTGTGGTTAGATACCACCCAACAGTTTCCTCCTCCAATCAGTGAGTTCACTAATTAGATTAATTAAATCTTGATGAACCAAAGTGTACATTCCTTGGTCTAACCTACCCCACCTCACCTCACCTCCATTTCAGTTGAACCATGCAAGAGGTTCCTTGCACCCATAACAATTCACATTCATTACCCATCTTTTGTCATGCTAATATAGGATTGATTTTATGAAATTAAATATTGTGCAAAATATGGTTTTTATTCATGCAATCATCTTTAATTTTAATTTTAATTTTTTAACAAAGCAATGTGTTATCCAAACTATTAGACCCAACTGTTAATTTTTTTATTCTTAAACATGATGGCCAAGCACATCTTTTTTACTTCTAACATAACATATCCATCTTATTTAATTTTTTCTATTTTGAATCCGAGAACTGAAAATTGTTTTCAAAACACAAAATCAAATTTGTTTTATTAAACAAAAGACCAACTTGAATCGAATGATAACAATTCTCCAACTATCCCTGTAACCCTGTTCTATGTCCCTCTCACGTGAAATGAGCAATTTTTAATGGATACATTTTTCATAAAGTGGATACAGAATGAGACACCAAAGGGAGATAGAAGACACTCTTTAGCATTGCATATAACAATAATTGATGTACCTTGATCGCATTATCACCATATTTGTTTGTTTCCTTTTAATAGAGACAAATTAAATAAAGGTGGACAAATAATTAATTAAATAATAAGCATGAAAAGACTTTAAATATGATTATGTAAGAACTTGTGATCAAACATTATAAACTGTTCATCTTGAGAAACCACACAATCAAAAAGAAAGATGAATACCTTTAGAGGATACTTATAAATACTGTTAGAGGATATTCTTGAACAAATGTCCTTTTTTTTTTTTCTAATATTTTTTATAAAAATGAGTTTTAACAATATTAATTACATCCATACAAATCTAATTACAAATTTATTCTCTTACGTGCATGTAATTTGCATTGTGTAACATTTTAAAATTGGTAATCAAGTTTGGGTAAAGTTGAGATTATTTGAAAAAATATGGGTAGATAACAAATCCAAGTTTGATACTAGTAATTAATGGTCTATTAATCTAGAACGAGTAGGCTATCATTCATTCATTATACTTCATTTTTTGGTACTGCGAAAAGAAGCCCTTTCTTCTGAAAAGCAAAAGGCACCAAGAAACTTCTCGAACTCGGTCCCCTCCCCCCCCTAAAAGGTTCACGAAGCACGTGCCCTGTTCAGCACGTGCCTCCCCCCCGTACGGACACATCTAACAGTTCTATCTCCTCCCTAATTCACTCATCATTTGTATCTCTACCTACTGCTACCCATTCATTACAGACCCTCTGATTCGGTCGACGACACCCTCTGAGCCATGGCGTTTCCTGATCTTCGCTCCTCCCGTGATCCAACGGCTCTGATTTCACGGCCGTTCCAGGTTGTTGCAGCTGCAGCAACTCATACTGCTCCGCCACCATACCCTCGCTTTCTTCCCTCGCACGCTTTGCGCCAATCGGAACACCGAACAATCGCGGACTCGTCTCTTCCTCCGCTTTCACCCATCCTCCGCATCCGTTAGCGGCTGCGCTGCTGCCGTCGCCCTCGACGAAAAACCTCTTTGCCGGCAATAAATCGAGAGGTTTCACAGCCGGAAAACCGCCTTCCATCTGACTGTTTGCGTAATTCGTCATCAAAATATAAATACTGTTACAGAGATTTTTCATCTGCGATAGCTCTCTGTTGAGCTGCGTGTTCTCTTTCCTCAATCTCTCGTTCTCATCTACCAGTTCAGCCGTGCTACTGCAACTTGTTTCTCGGCAAGTCGTCGGTACGGTCACCGGTGACGAATTTGAGGAAATGACCTGCTCATCGCCTGAATTCGTCGGAGATAATTGCCGCGCCGCCGGAATAGCTGCCACCGTTACCGCCGCTGTGGTGATCGGAACCGAGATTTTCCGGCGTTGGATATCGCATAGAAGTTGTTTTTCTCCTCTGCGAAAGCAGTCGTTTGAGAATTCCCATCGATCTGGTACAACCTTACGAAATCCCTATCGATCCAAAAACAGAAAAAATCAAAACGTTGAAAACAAAAGCGTAAAAGCATACAAACATAAATATTCGTATACATGTATATGTAATTGAACTTTGGGAAAATATACTTACGTAGGTGTTAAGCTGTCGAACGAAGCTTGAGAAATTGTTGTGCTTGAAGAACTTAGGAAGCACATCTTTTGCAAATTCGGTAGGGTTCCATACGATGAAGGTAGTTCCATCTTCGTTCCATGAAATCACATCATCGATCGTATGGTCATCAACAAGCTGATAAGTTTTTGTCAAAAACGGCGTCGGAAGAGATCTCTGCGACTCTCCGGCCGCTGATTCGCCAGCGATCTGCTCCACCGGCGGCGGAGCCATGGGCAGAACTCCTCAACCTAACCAAAACCAAAATTAAATCAAAATTTTTATTTTTTTTAAAAGAGCTGCGTTCGGCTGCCGAGAAAACCAAGAAATAAAAGAAATAAAATCACAATTTTGAGTGTTATATATATAAAGAAAGGCGAAACCCTACACAATTGAGCCTAGTATATATAAACTATCTGAACCAATTGAGTTGCATTTTTCGTTCTTCCTTCGAAAACCCAAAACAAAAAAGAACGTGAGATCTATTTTTTTTTCCCGTTCCCACCGTTTTTCTTAGCAAACAAACAATAGGTTAAAAAATTCGGTGGTCGTACCTGAAGTTAGGATAAAATGGAGCTCTGTCAAGATAGAAGAAAGGGAAATCAGATCTGTTCAAAGCGGTGGAAACGGAGGAAAGAGAGAATAAAGGGTTAGAGAGAGAGAAACGCGCGAGCAAAAAAGAGATGTGTGGATAGTGGAATTTCTAGAAAGTTCGTGGAAGATTTAAGGAAGGGAAAGGATAAGAGAGAGAGAGAGAGAGAGAGAGAGAGAGACGGAAGGTAGAAATCAAGAACGTGAAGGAAAAATGAAAGATAAAGGAATGTCCAGGAGAGAGAAGGAGGAAAGAACGAGAAGCTACATTACGTCTTTTCGAGAAGTTTCCTTTGATTATTGGTCTTTGTACGTGTCAATTAGTCCAACTGTCCAAGTAAAATAGGGTATGTGAGCTTATACCTATGGTTTTGTGTATTTTGAGATTTATACCCTTTACCGTGCAATATTTTAGTTCATGCCATCAGGATTTGGTTGATTTGTAAATGAGGATTGAAGATCTTTTGTCTTATTTTTTATATATTATTTTCTGTTTTTTCTCACAAAAGTTTATCTTGAAAATTTTACAATTTAATAAATATTTATATTTAAATTTTTAAGATGGACTTTTATGAAAGAGAGCAAAAAATGGTACATAAAAAATAAGACAGAAGATCTCCACTCACAAACGAAGCCTCTTACTAAAGATTGTGAGTTGCATTTCGAGGTCAGCCAGAAACATAAAAATGCTATACACAATTACATAATATAGTTACAAGTATCATTTGAGAATTTTTGAAGCTACGACTATTAAACAACTAAATTCATTGCTTTAATTAGTATTACAATAGAAAATTCATTTGCTTGAATAGAAGTATATTAAAAAAAATGTTAAAATTATGAAAAATTATTCAGACTCTCCTATAATTTAAATTTCGTACCATGAGGTTCAATACTCTCTAAGATTTACCGAAATTCTTCCAAAATATTTCAAAGTCAACCATTTTTTTATATTAATAGATTTACTCTTATTTGATGAGAATACATTTGTTTGGTTTCCTTTTAAAGTTTGTAACTATATGAGATTTTTTATGGAAATTTTTTAAATTATTGAACTCTTTACAAAATTTTTTTAAATTACATTCATTTAAAAATTTGAATTATTAGTGTCTTTTCTATATCTATTTTTAAAGAGTCCATTAAAAGTGAGTTACATTATTAGACTATTTTCTTTTGGAGATTTATTGAAAATCAAATTAAATACATACAATTCATTTTATATTACAATATACGCATCCAACACATGTATTCACGGGTTAGGTTAAATTCACTTATTTGAAAATCAAATTTGATGCATACAATACAGTTTATGTAAATTTACCTGTTTAAAATCATATTACATGCAAGCAATATATAAATTTACCTGTTAGAAAATATATGGCAATTAATGCATTCACTTTTAGCAAAAACTAATTTTGGAAAAAATTCAAAACCAGAATGTATAAATGAGGGCAAATCCATTATAAATTATATAATTTATCTCTTTCATAAATCAAGTTTTTTGTGAGGGATTTTGGGTATACAACCCATATATTAGGGGGTTTTGGATTAAATAACCTTAAAATTATTACAATTAGTGTTATTGGATTAATTTTAACATAAAAAAATTCTTCATAAAATAATTAAATTAAATTCACATGAAACAACTAAACATACCCTCAGTACTTGGTTTTATTAGACCATTGGCTGATAGTAAACTCCAAAAAAAATTTCCTTGCCTTGTTACACTTGTAGGATTACAGTATTAATAAAACTAATTAAAACAGGGACGAAACTGTAAACAAAATCCAGACAACATAGTAATATGAGGAAAATGCCAAAACGTAGAGGGTTGTCCACAAAATATAACAAAAGAGAAGGTTGCTTAAAAATAAAAAAGAAGAGGGAAAGTGTGGCAATTACTCTTTCCAGAAACGCACGCGTCGAGTGACAACTGACAGGGACAAGAAAGTAAAAAAGTGTAGGCGGTACCAAAGAGACGCTAGCTAACAACCATCTCGCTTTTAATTTTCAACGTAGATATTTTTCTCATGCATATACTCATGCCTACAAGCCTGCAAGATTGCATTTCCCTCTCTACTCATTTTTCTTCTCTTATTTTTAAAATATTTATTTTTAATACTCGAGACTTTTCATTAGACTAATTTTCGGACTCAAATAAAGTTAGGAATCTCATCCATTGATAAGGTTTGAAAAAGCTTTTACTTTTTTACTTCTTTTTTTTTAAGTAAAAAATTATTTTTTTTTCATAATTTATATAGTACAAAATTTTGATAGTTATTTTTTTATTACTAGGAATGTCAACGGGACGGGTCACCCATTTTCCAATCCCGTCCCATTTTAAAAAATTTCATTCCATTCTCGTCCCAAACCCGTGACGGGTCAGAATTGAGAATCTCATTCCCGTCCCAATTAAAAGACCTCATCTCATTACCGTCCCGTCTCATTACTATTTTTTTTTTACTTTTCTCAGTTTTCTCAAAACCAAAACAAATTACAAAATATATTAATGAACATTAAAGATAATTGTTACTTCTAAGAGTAAAATAAACTAAACCCTTTAAATGGCATGATTGAAATTTTATTTTATTAAAGAGAGACTTAATTGTAAAATACCTATAAAATAAATATAATAAAAATATACAAACATATATAATTAGGACGAGGTGGGTTTTTAAGCCCTCATTCCAAACCCTCCCCTAACCCTATATAGGGTTTTTAAAAAAAATCTCAAATCCGTCCCTAACCCTATTAGGATGATCCCAAATCCGTTCCAATAAGAGCAGGACGGATACCCAAGTGAACCCGCAAAATTGACATCCCTACTTACTATCTTAATTCTTAAAAGTAACTATTAAAATTTTAAAAAATATATATAAAGTAGATTATTATCCAAACGGGTCCTTATTCTTTGACTTTAACTTTGTGACTGAGTGGAACATTATCGGGCTTAAACGCTCTCATTGAAAAAAAAAAAAAAAAAAGGGTCCATAACTAACAACTAATCTTTCTCAATTATATTATTTGGTTAAAAAAGGCAAATTCTATAACATGAAATCTAAATTAGTGTTGCATTTTTTCAATTAAATAAAAGAATTGAATCGGAACTACATAATAAGTTGATTAGATTTGGCTTGATAAATTAATGAATTAAAAAAA
>JAESVK010000400.1:2029882-2059229 GCA_017140935.1 Hamamelis virginiana
AGTTAAATCCCATGTACTTCAACAAGTAGAAGGGTTACCCTCATATTTGTAACAATGAAGCTATATATATATATATATATATTATATCAAGTGTGCACTTTTTTTCAACCAAAAAATAGTAGCACTCATCAAGTTATGAAGCTACTGTACTAGGCTACTAGCCAGTGCTGCATCACATGCCAAAATAGGACAGTAGTTCACTAATTACTGCACAATAATGTTGGGGGTAGCTGTCATCGTTATGTCAATGTATTTTCTTTCTTCTTTAACGCTATTAGATATTAGTTCTCCTTATCTCCATGATTTCAACCCCTACCATGGAAGTTCCTCATCCTACGAGTGAACCCCACACCATCCAATTCTATATTTTTATAACACCTGAAAAGAGTTTCAATACGGAACTCTCTCTCTCTCTTATTTTTTAGATTATTGCCCATGTTTTTCTTACATTCTACTAAAGTTGGGCAACTATTATTTAATTTAGTTTGTTCAAATTGGATGTCTTTTTTTTTTTTTTTTTTTTTTTTTTTTGTTATATAGGTACTCTGGATCAGTTTGCACTCACTGGACTAAATCCTGCACCCCGAACAAGACTTACACCTTGGGATCTATGGCCCCGAATATTAGTAATTAGTGGGAATCGAACCAAGAACAAAAAAACTTGGTAAGTCATTAACCCTGCTTGCTCAACCACTAAACTATCCACCCTTGGGTTCAAATTGGATGTCATAAGCCATGAAAGTTCTAAATCTCTTACCCAAATTTAATTTTCCAGATAGTTTTACTTTTGTTGGCCAAAAATCCCAAATTTGAATGCATCCTAGATTCAAGATATGGAGGGGATCATTCTCATCCAAACTTTCCCTTTCGGTCCCCCAATCGCCGATACTATAATCCAAATTGGCCCTAATGCTACAAATTTTATGCGCGTGCATTCATTTGGAGTAGAATATGTTACAGATAGGAAACCCATTTCCCTATTTTTTGAAGTCATGTTCCGTAAATTCCATATACTATTAGGACATTCTTGTATAAAAGAGAAAATATATATTAATGTGGACCAACAGATACTATAAAAAATAATCTGTATGCATCAGTCAAAGTTGATCATCATGGCATGCATGACTCAATTACATGATATTTTATAATAAATTTTGAACATGGACCCTTGTAGGATCCTCTGTCTAATGATAGGATGCGCATTTTGATACTAAAAGAAGAGAGGGGCTCCTCAATACCCATGAGGATGTCCTCATTATAAATTCTCTCTTCTACTAAACCCAGCATGCTTCAATTTATCCCATATTGTTCAAACACACACAAAAAAATAATAAATAAAATAAAATAAGATAAAATTATCCCATATTGAATATTTTATATATATATTTTTTAATAGAACAAAATAAGAGGAAGAAAAGAAAACTGAAAATTTCAAACACCATGAGAAGGCAAAATAAGACCTGCAAGTGTGTGTATATATATTCTGTAAGGACATCTTATGCTCTTATCGTAAGGACACTTTTATTGAGAGAAATAATTTTGAAAAATCAATCATTGGATTAAATAATCTTTATATGTATGCCATGTCTGCCAAAAATCACAGTGATCAAACGATTGATTTTTAAATTATAGACATTTAAACAACTTTAACAGCATCCAACAGTAAATACTGTCAAACCGTTTCACGGACTATATTTTGAAAACCGATTATCGGATCAGTGTGATTTTTGACAGATATGACATTCATATGAAGATTATCTAATCCAACGATCGGTTTTTCAAAATATCATTCCTATGGCATGCAGAAGGGACGTCCTTACGATAATGAGTGTAAGGACGTCTTGATAGGATCACTTATATATATATATATATATATATATTTTTGTGCGGATAAGGTGGAATTAGACTTGCATGTACACCCAAAGAAAAAAATATAAAACACCTACCATCAGATGGCTGGACCACAAAAATATCCTAGACTGTGGTTGGGCGGGTTCCATGGAATGAAATCATTCCATTTTGTTTCCCTTAGCATTTGAGACTCTGTTGGGATCTAGGAGAACCTGAGGTAAAGAGGGGAAAACATTAAACATGTTGTCAGAAGAAAACATTTTGTAAGCTAAGTTTCATCATTTTCCTTTCGCTGGACCACAAAAATATCCTAGAACGTGGTTGGGTGCGTTCCATGGAATGAAATCATTCCATTTTGTTTCCCTTAGCATTTGAGACTCTGTTGGGATCTAGGAGAATCTGAGGTAAAGAGGGGAAAACCTTAAACATGTTGTAAGAAGAAAACATGTTGTAAGCTAAGTTTCATCATTTTCCTTTCATATCTCTTGTCGTTTTTAAGATCCAAATAGAGCCTAACACTATGTTTGGATTGAGAGAATTGGAGAGAAGAGAAGAGATACTTATTAAGAAAAGAGAAGAGAAGAGAAGAGAAGAGAAGAAGAAAATTAAATAACTTTCTCTCCACCTTGTTTGGTTAGAGAGAGGAGAAAGTTAAATGACTTTCTCTCCACCCTGTTTGGATAGCCTTCATAAGAGAATAGAAGAGAAAATTTTAAGGTATAAATTCCAATATTACCCTTACTTACATAAAAAGAAAATAAAACTAAAGAAGGAAGAAAAATGACAAAATAGTAAAACCATCCCTCACTTAAACCCTTTCTCTTCTCTTCTCTCCATTTCTCTCCCCCTCCTCCCCTTTCTCTCCAACTCTCTCAATCCAAACGAGAGAAACTTAATAAGTTTCTCTTCTCTTCTCTTCTCTCCAACTCTCCCAATCCAAACATAGTGTAAACGTATAAATCAAGAACTTGGAAGTTGGATCACCAAAAATGATACAACCATGGGCCAAAAGATGCCACCTAAACCAATGATCAGTATAGGTGATAAATGATAATCTCAACCATTGAAAGGGTTTTCAAGAACATACTCAAAACCGTTTTTAGGGCATAAACTGCATATGGCATTGGGACAGTAGAACATGCTTATAGCAACAGTTCCTTCTGACACTTGGAAATATGCAGCCGATACAATGTCATCACTTTTAAATAACACTGGCTCCAGATCCCAGTATCTTCTGATGCAAAAAGTTAATTAAGGACCATTCTAATAAGAAAACCAAACTCAGGAAATAAAAAACCAAATCATTCCAAAGTTGATCTAATGTTTCCCAAGATATGGAATGGATACATGCTTATGATAGTCTAGCTGCAGATGGGACTACAAGGCATGCTAGTTTATAGTATGCCAACAGTCTCTTCCTTTAGAATTGTTGTGGCACATTCATTTATAAGATCTCGTCAATGGGGCTATTCAGGATATGTAGGAGGATGGATTTGGCAATTTGAAAGACCAATGCATCTGAATGTAATGTTCATGATCTAGAATGGAATCATTACACAAAGAATGAAGTCAATGAAGTAAAAACAAAGTATGATGTTATCTGTGGGCGTTCAAAGGAGAAACTTATTTCAAATAAGAATATTAGATAGATTTATGATGAAGAAACCACAAACAAACATTCAAATGATATGATTAAATTGGAATGACTTCATCCCTAAGTGGTTTCCAAGCACCCACATGATCTTTCTTTTACTTCTTCACCGAAAGTCAAAACAAGGCAGCTAACTTGGGTGAAATACTGCAATGCTGACGTTGGATTTAGAAGTTCATATCCCAATAACATAGGCAATTAGGAATAGTCAAATCCAGAAAGCCAGGGGTTAAGAATGGTGTACAGTCTAAAAGAACTTCCGTGGGATGAGGATGTCAAGAAGATAGATAAGTGGAGAAATACTGTTCAATTTTGACGAAGAAAACAGATTTCATTCTGCTCTCAAATTATATCTTCCTAAATGCACACGAGACATAAAGTAAAAATCGGTTATCAATGCTTCGCAAACACAACAAAACTATCAAACTTAAATTAACCCCAGCCAAAAGTCTACATTTGAGATGCAGAAACTGCTAACTGCAATAGGAGCAAAAAGAATAATTGAAGAAGCTTCTATCAATATAACTGATGAAAAATTAATAGAAGTATAATCAAAATGTGCAGTTGATTGCCTGACAATAAGATCAGTATCAAGCTCCAACAAGCCCAGTCCAATAGGCACTTCAAGGCTGCCATTGTTGTAATCTTCTACTCATGGACTTAATTTGCTTCTCTCTAAAACCATTCTATATTCTCAGCTTTATAAGTTCTAACATCAACTGAACTCTCCCTGTCGAGAACAATAAAGTTGCTCAAGCATCCCATCATCAGTGTTGGGGCTATAGAAACACTCCCTAAATTTAAAATTTCGTCCTAAAGAAAACCATACCGAAACGGAAGCACTTTTTAAGCATCGACCTTCTTCACCATTGTGACCTGATAGCATGACACTATCAGTAATTTATGCGACATCCAATGTTACTCAAAAGATCATTACAGCTCAGAGCAGATCTCACTCCAAGAACTGCTTAGAGATTGATGCAATAATTCCTGAGTACCAGTCCACTTCATTAGTAGCATAACACTAGTGGCATTGTGAGAATTGCCATGCAATAACAGTCATGGAAATATTTACACAGAAACAAACCCCTATGCAATAAATCACGAAAAATGTTGCTTTCATAGAAGGCATAGAAATTCAACTATAAACCGACATATGTAGTGATTATTAGCAGACATAAAGTTCAAATCAACCAAATCCCAAAAAGGGTGATTCATGAGACTGTGACTTTCATATAACTAAAGTGAATCTGATCATTTCCACAACGAGACAACCACACCCTAAACATAAGACGGCATATCATGAAGCAGTTATTGCTAAAAATAAAACTTCAATCAACAAAATCCCAAAACAAGTATTAACTATGAAGTAATCACAGTATTTTTGAGAACCAACAAAATCAACCATATCAGGCATTAGTATTTCCAAGACCTACTTAAGATTTAAGAAGGCTCAACTGAAAACTCGAAAGAATTAATATCAAGCTATTGCAAGTTGTCTGAATTCTTAACCAAGCTTAGAGTTGACTAAGATATAAGAAGAAAATCTGGGGTTCTACTTTGAGAATCATATCACATTCAGCTTGTAAATGATGATAAGGAGTGTAAAGCTTTGAATGAATTGTAGACACAGATGCAAGTGGTGAACTTCAGCCTAGGTCACAACACTCACCAAAATTTAGACATACGTGATTATATTTTGTGCAGCTACATACATACTTACATATATGAATATACACTTATGAAAATATGAATGTCTGCATGTATACGGGAGCGGAGCTAGGATTTCAATGTAACGAGGGCACCTTTGATTGGAAAAAGAAAAAAAAAATGATTATGATGGAAACAGACCAAATTTTTTCGAAGAATCCAAATACATATAAAGTCATGTCCTCATATCAAGATTTTAGGGAGCAGCTGTTTCCATAACCCATGTCTGTTTTGAAACACCACATGGAGTTATCATGTCAGTGAAGTCTTCAAACTTGAATCGGACACATGTTTATGTTAACTTGTGTTCGGCATGTTAGTTGTTTATAGATAAGCAACATATTGTATAAAATTTCATGCTTTAACAATAACATGACTCGTGCAAGCTAAAACAGAGAACATGATTCACGTTTCCAACAATATGAAAAAGCATGATTTCCATTTCCAGCTCACAGCAGCAGTAGCAGTGGTTTGTTCAGATGAGAAACAACGACAAATGGACAGAATCTTGTTAATTGGAAGGCTTTGCAACTATGACAAATATATATATATATAAGGGAAAAACACGGTTTACATTCCTAAGGGGTTAAAATACTTTTATATATATATATATAAGGGAAAGAATATATATATATATAAGGGAAAAACACGGTTTGCATTCCTAAGGGGTTAAAATACTTTTATAGTGTTACCCACATTTTCAACTTTAATGATGAATATAAGAGTTTTATTATAATAGGGAAGGATTTGCAACCAGATTTTTATGGAAGCACAGTGCTTCTCTTAAATCACAAAAGGCCATACCTAAGACAATGTTTTAGATAGCAAATGTATCCTTGTGAAACTCTTAACTCTTGCTTTAGTTTTTCATAAGCATAACATTCATTTATGTAACATACTAAACAGAGGAGGCCATGAATAAAATCTATAAAAATTGTTGCTGCCAGCAAATTGCAATGCACCAATCTACAAGTGGAAAGGGGATCGTTACAAGAACAACACTCTTCACTCAAAACTAGACAAAAATCCAACTCAAGGACTGAATATTGAGCACAAACAAAACAAAAGTCGTAACGATTCATGAAACATACAAATTGCCACGACGATACAACACAAGCCTTGCTGAAGAAAAACTGGCCGAAACAAAGACAACCCACCAAGCCATTAACAAAGCCACGTCCTTCACAAAAGCAGAACAAGGCAGTAAACTACATACCATTTGGAAATTATTTAATAAGTTACCATCAATTTGAGATAAACCAAGAAAGAGGAGTACCAGGGCCGGTGGTGCCAAAAACTGCAAAACTACAAGACATAAGTGGTGATTGTGCAGAAAAACCTTTGCCCTACTAAATTCCAAGTCCGGAACCTTGCTAGCATGCAATCTCTGGTACCAAGATAGCACCGCTTCGTTCAAATACATTTGCAAATTCGAGCGCAAAACCACAATTTGCAAGAGACCCGAAACCAACAAACACAAAAGCCTAAACTTGATAAAATCCGATCGCAACATTCCCATATTCCCAACCAACTCCTCAGCATTTCCAATCCTACCATTCAAATGTGCTTCTTTACTATGATCAATGTTCTCATTAACAAGCATTTTCGCCAATGGATTAATCCAAAGCAATGAAGTAAGGATACCAGACAAATAATTAACATAGAGGAGCATTCGAGCAATCCATCCACACGAAATTATCGACAAATTCCAACGAAGCTGATCTGTTCCAATCCAAAATGACCTGACACTCTTCCCCGCGGGCATAAACAAAAAACCCGCAAAGCAACCCATCCAAGCAGCAATGAAAAACCTCCCAAACCCATCAATTGCTTCAAATTCAAAATCAAACACCGATGGAATAACCCCAAAACAAATCATAAGCCCTAATAAGAACCCCAACAAGCCCACAAGAACACTCAACTCCTTCTCCGACCTCTTCGAAGCCGATCGCTCAAACGACCCCCTAGCAAGTGGAATAAACACCTTACAAACACCCAAAAATCCCAACACAACAGGAACAATCGTTCCATTCACAAAAATTCTAGCACTTTCCGATACATCCAAGTAAATATGAAGCAAGAAACATGAAATTGCGATAATAGAGTAATTAAAAGCATCATAATACCCTTTAAAATAGAGTCGTGTACAAAGATGGCTTTCATCGAGCTTCAACCGAAAGATCTGAGCATTGTTTTCATCGAACTCAAACTTTTCCTTAGATTTGTTCCTCTTTTTGGGTTCTGGGTTTGATTTAGATGACAAATTTTGGTAACCCTCGAGCCCGGAGCTTGAATCCGATGTTCCAGGTCTACGAATGGCAGCCCTGATACCATTTTGAGAGTTGTTGTTGTTAATGTGATCTGGGTGGATGTAAGTGTAGAGGCCTTGGAGGAAGATGATGGGGAGTTTAAGGAAAGTGAGGAGAAGAGTAAGTGTGAGAGATAGTGAGAGTTGTAGTATTAGATTTTTGTAAGTTTGGAAGAATGATAACATGATTTTTCACTCTTGGAGACAGTTTTTTTGTTTTGTTTTGTTTTTTAGAAGAGAAGTTGAAGGCAAACCAACAGTGTGAGATCTTAAACAGTTCCCATTAGAGACGGCTTTAAGGTTTACCAAAAGGGTTGGGAGGGTCGATCCTCTGCCTGCATGCCTACTGTCCTGTTATGATGGGTTTCAATCCTCCCCTTTAATACTTGATTGTGTGAACTGTTTTTTTTTTTTTTTTTTTCAAAGATGATTGTGTGAACTTAACCAAGGAGAAAGAGGTCAAAGATTAGATATTGATCCACTTGCAAATCTTCCCAATCACATGTCCTAAACATGATTTTTTTTTTCTCCAACATAGGATATTCTAGATGTACTCTTAGTCAAATTTCACACTAATTTTTAAGGATAGACGAAATTATCTATAAATCTCTTCCATAATGATAGTTAGGGTATTAGGGTTCGATCTCATAACCACTTTCATGTGTTTTTTAGGTTGAATTTTTTTTTGTCTTGAAGTATTGGAGTAGAAGGATAGGGTTGTAAAGCAATCTAAGTTATTTGGGCTTTACAAGAGATCGATTCAATAAAAAGTTCGATTATAAACCAGATAAACCCAAATATTATTTTTAAACTTACTAATGTGTTGAGTCAAGCTCAAATAGAATACTACTCTGCTTAATAAACTTATTCCATTTCAAATAATCAAACTATTTGAGCTTGATTTGATATTGACTTGATGGAAGATTTGTTTCAATTTGCTTATAAAATAAACGAGTCGGATATACAAAACAAGCTCAAACCATATTTTTGAGCTCTTTAATTTATCAAGCCAAATTAGAGCAGTTTACTAACAAACTTGTTTACAGCAAAAGATGAAATCATATGTCCCAGTATAGCTCATGTATTTTCCGCCTAAGATTCATGGGCTCGAGTTAGCCAAAAAGGCTGAACATGGGCTTCTAGTTTAAAGCCTAATCCAGTACTATGTAGTAAACAAATCCGGCTTCCTTCAAATCTTTACTGCTCATAATACGACAATTTTTACATAATTGTACTATGTAGTAAAGTGAAAATCAAATAAAAAGTTATTGATTTAATATTATTTTTATATTATTTTAATTACTTGAACTTTTTTTTATCATATATAAATGGATTTTTTTAACAACTTTAAATATTCATGTTAATTGTATTATTTTATATTATAAAAATGATGTATTCTTGAAGATATTTTTTTAAGAAAATAATAAATTAATCACATGTGCATCACACGTGATGCAACGCTATTTTGATAGAAATATCCCAAAAAGGATATAATTCAATCAATCAGCATTCATGTTCTTTCATGTAGCACTTTAATGATGGAATTGCAATGAGCTAGTTGTGTACCTCTTTATAAGGAAATTATCTTTATTAGCATATGTTGATTTTTGCGAAAATCAGCATGAAGTTCATAAGTGATTGTGGGATACTTATTTTGGAAAACTGACCGTTGGATTAGATACTATGCATATATATGTCAGGCATGCCAAAAATTACAATGATCCAACAATCGATTTCTCAGATATATTACTGAGAAAAACTGACAGTTTTCAGCGGTCAAAATTTTTCACAATCTGTATTTTGAAATGCATACATTGGATCACTGTGATTTTTGGCAGAAATGACATCTATAACAAGGATATCTAATTTAAAGGTTGGTTTCAAAATATGCATCCCATAATTTCTTATGAGATTCATGCCGACTTTTGTGAAATCATGCATATGTTCATTAGGTTGAGATTCCCACTTTATAAGCTTAGCTTGGCTTGGCTTTCCTGCAATAATAGATGAATGTGATGAGAAATGCGACCAAAACCTAACTGCTGATATTCGAAACTTGACTCGCACGCTGCAATCATGGATAATGTATTTTGAAAAAAAAATATAATAAAAAATATTGGGGAAATGTTTTAGAAAAATAATTCAAGAAAATTATTGATAATTTTATTAATAAATGCTAATCAAAGTAATCAAGATTTATAACTTGTAACATCCACAGGATTAATTCTGACTTAATTATTACTATAACAGAGTCAGATCTGAGTTACCAAGAAAACTACACATGCAAGTGCTGACTGTATTTTCAATTTTTTATTTAGAACAACACTTAATTAATTTATTTATTTTTAATTGATAGCAGTTGTATGAAATTAAGGTGTATTTAGCGGCAGAGGTTTTGTTATAATGGTCAATCCGCCAGCAAAGCTTTATTGGGCAAAAAGTGTACATTTAATGGATGGTAAAGACCTACTTTCTTAGTAATTAGTACCTCAGTCTCATTTAGGGCAGACCATAAAAAAAAAAGGGACAAACTTCCAAACCAACCCAAATTAGTTTTCCCGATTTGGCTCGGGTTAGCTTTTATAATGCATTGGCTTGGATTGGAATTTTAGTGGACCGTTAGAATTGGATTGACTCATTTTATTCTTTTAAATCTGTCGAACCGGACTGTTTACAACCTTACACTAGACTTTGTTTAATGTTTTGAATTTGAATTCACTAACTACACATATTTATGGCAAACAATATTATTCTTATTTATTAAAATTGCTCTTAGAGTTGTTTTCTAGATGAGAATAATATTATTTGATACAAAAATTCAATTATCTTTTCACTCATTTCATTTAATTCTCTTGATTAAACATGCTAATATAAATTCTTGATCTCTTTGAGAAGTGTATCACAAAACCTGATAACCTAGAAAAATATATTTGATATTTTTGCTAAGTTAAAATTTCAAAAATTAGTCTAATTTTATTTTATTTAGATTGGGGAACAGTTCAAACAGTGCAGTTTGGGTTGGCTTGAGTTGACTTGTATAATGAGTTGGTTTGGATTGAAATTTTAGTAGACTGTTAGAATTGGATTGGCTCATATTATGCTTTCAAACCGACCAAACCGGACTATTTACACCCCTAATCTCATCCATTCCGTTCCCCTTCATTTTTTCTTTGTTTAGTGTCCATTTATCCTACATTGTTGCTTTGCTACTACATATCTATCCAAGTATCTATCCATATAATCTGTCATTTTCACACTGTTTGTGCCCATACATCATAAATTGTTGCTATGCTATTGCATATCTATCAATTTCTCTCTCCCTCTTTATCTCTCTCTATATATACATATATAATTTTTCCACTGTTTGCCCATCAGCCCATGTATTCAGTAGTGTTGCTATGCTACTATACATATATGTGTGTTCTCTCTCTCTATATATATATATATATATATACGGTACTAGCAGGAACAAATATCATTTTCTTGGGTCCCCAGCTTGTTAAAAACAAATGATTTTCACTCCGGCCTCAGCAGAAAGATTTACAATGAGTTCAATTATGCCAACTGGCTGTGCAATTTCATACGAAAAGATTATGCACACATCTTTATCGTCATCAAGATAAGATTTTAGTATTAAATTCTGATTGACAACTTCTGTCTTTGTCCTTGTCTCGATTCACTTTATCCCCACCTCCAAATTATATATCTATATTATATATTTATATTATATAATGAAATAAATTATAAGCATTAATATGGTTTCAGGCAAAAAAAAAAAAAAAAAAAAAGCTTTTTAATATGAATTTAATTCTACTCTATTCGCAAATTAGAGGAAAAAAAATTAGAGATAAATGGCCAAAAATTCTATTTTAGGATCCTTTAATGCGTAAAATTATAAGATATTTTTTTTTGAAAAGTCCTATTTAAAAATATTTTATTACTTGAGGTCCTATTTTTTTAAAATGCATTTTTTTTACTGTTCCGATGATCTCTCCTTTTTTTAAAAAAAAATTAATTTTTGATTTGATTGTTTGAAAAATATAAGAATAAAAAATACATATTCATTAGAAAAATTAATTTTTTGCTTGGTTAATAAAAAAAAGACAAAAAAAAAAAAAAAAAAAAATTGTATTTTTTTAAATTTATTTTCAATAAAGTAAATTACGATTTTAGTAGTAAATTGCGATTTCAGTATAAAAACTCCGGGCTCGGCGTAATGAACTCAGGAGGAGTCCAGTGTAGTGAAGTGAGGAGTCCAGCACAGCAAAGTGAAGTGAGGAGTCCAGCACAGCAAAGTCAGGAGTCCGACGTAGTGACCTTAAGTGTCTGAAATAGTGAACTCCAAATTAGAATTGAAAGTTGTTTGAAAATGAATGACATTTTTATCCCATTCATACCAAAGGACTTTTGGGGCATCAGATTTTTTAGAGGATTTTTGGCATAAAAATTTTATAAAGAAAAAACCTTTGGCAAAATTCCCCAAAAATTTATGCTGCAAATATTAACATTTTTTGAAAATTGAAAGTCATGAATAATGCAAAAATCATTTGCGAAATTGTTAATGGACAATAAACATGTTCCAAGAACTTGTAAAGTAATAACAATGACCCATAAATTTGCAAATTTTTAGAATTTTTCAAATATTTACACGAATCACATAATTTTTAGCAAAAAATCGTGATTTAACATTTACTAACCTTGTTCACAATGAACATGAACCTTCTCGAACATGAACACCAACGAACCATGCTAATTAAATAAATAAAAACCCTAATAAATTAACAAATCATGAGAATTGTATGGATCTCCCACTGGATTGCAGATAAAGATTACACACTCCTTGCCTAAGAAGGACCCCCTCTAATTGTAATATTTTTGGGTCACCAAACCAACATCAACCACATTAATTTTCTGATAAATTACCAAAATGACCCAATCCTAGACAGATGTCCCAAGTTAATTGGTGCTTTTTTCTTTTCTCGTTTCATCTTTCATTAGCAAGAGAGCCACATGATCACTATTTCTCAAACCCAACCCAGAAAATAAAAGAAATTAAAAACCCTAATCGGAAAAGAATATTCCTAAGTTGACAGGCGCCTTCGGCGTAACAGGGACATCTACAGGATGTTCTCTCTCATCCTCATCACCACCTCTCTGTTCAAGCTGCGGAACAACCTGTGGGGACACATAAAACATTAATCATATATACAAACACTCACGTTTCTATATTTACATCTGTGTTTTTAACTCTATATTATAAGGAAAGTGTAGCACTTTTACAAACTTTTTTTCTGCAGTAGCTCTTTTTCATGGGATGGATCCCACATGAGAGAGACTTTGCAGTTGGTGAGATCAAATACGATCATTCCTGTCCATCTGATCATGATCAGAGGGTGGAAAACAACTAAACAAGTTTCATTCAGATTGCAGTATGGTATGCCTGCAAACGTACTATAGCCAAATGTGAAGTTTTTAATGTGATACAGTGTAGTAGGGTGTATGGCATTGTGCTACAAACCTGATCTTGTGAAGAAATGTAGGGTTGAGATGATAATCTCCTTGTTTTCCTGTCAGTTCTACTGCCATTCCTGCTGGTTGATTTTAAAACATCCACTGCAAAATAGAAAGAACCCCAAAAGTGAGAATTAATTACTATGCTGCTACAAATATCTTCTTCCAAAGGCATATTCGGCATTTTTGATATTCTTTAAGTCGTGTTTGGCTGGCGGGCAAAATTGCATTTTTAAACGTTTTAACACAGTTGAATAATAGTCGATGTCTACTTATGTAAAGCGTACAGCAAGTTTTATGACAGCTAAATAAGTTCCATACTTTTAAAGAGCTGGCTAATTATTTGGTGGTAAAATCTGATTTATCAGAAAATGGGCCTTTTGAAAGAATTGGAAAAAAAAAATACATAATTTTATGTATGAATATGATTAACTAACAATCTTTGAAAGTTTTAACTAAACTCATTTTTCTTACAAAAACACGTCAACACAAAACGTTCACCCAAACGCAGCTCTGCAAACTCCAGCGTAGTCAGCTAAGCTATCATGCGCCAGTTGCACTCCGGCAGATACCAGAAACCCAAACGAACACCATAGATCATGAAATTTTGGATCTGCTAAAATACGCATATTGCACCACCGGCGCATGGTAGTGACTAGTGATCGAAGCCCTGTGAAGAAAACACAGAAGAAGGAGAAGGAGAAGGAGAAGAAGGGAGATGAACATTATCATTTACCTGAGGTGACATGTTTTCTTCTTCTCTGGTTTTTCAAATCTAGGGTTGATTCAGAACTATCCGGCACGTAACGGTCGAGAGGAAGGAGATGACCGTTAGATTCGAACATTGTTCGAACGAAGGAAGCCTCCATGGAGTTGAGGAAGCGTACGTGCCTCTCGTTCGTCCAAACCCCCCGCGGATCAATTATTCTGTTGGAGTCCATGCCGGTAAACCGCTTTCAGGGTCGCCGGAGATGAGAAACCGGTAGTGGTAGTTGCCAGAAAACAGCTTCTTAGGTGTAAACCTACTGCGAATTCGAACTTGTGTGGGAGTTTTCTTTGGTTTTATAGAGTCCGCGAGGGTGGCTTTGCTTTTTCAAGCGCTTATTGTTCGGATTGGCAGGAGAGTAGGGTGAATGCACACTCGCTGTAATTGTGTGACACGTGTAGATTAATCAACTTTCCAACACATAATGAAGAGGAGGCCTCTCCTATGCTATGGTTCTAAAAATCAACAATGCTATCCCACGTTGTATTGCATTGCAGATTGTAAAGAGTTAGGTCTCAAAAATTGATAGTTTTGAGTTTAAATTGAGGCTACAGTTCTAAATACATGCACATTAAGTAAGTATACAGATATTAATATAAGGTGTACCTGATGTAAAATTGTATCAGATGATTTTTGTTAGAATAACTGTAGAGCATATTTTGAATAATTGATCGTTAAATTAAATTTTTCTTTTATGAATATCATGACTGCAAAAAATTATGGTGATTTAACGGTCGGTTTTTGAAAAATAGAGGAATGAAAAACTGTGACTTTTTTATTTTTCAAAATGTCACCGTTTTTTCATAATTGATTTTTTTAAAATAAAAAAATTGACCATTAAATTACCGTAATTTTTTGTAAACATGACATTTTGTTGAAAGATTTGTCCCACATCGGTTTATCACACTACTCAAGTTTGGTTAATAAGTTCTAGAAACCTTCCACTTGGTAATTTAAGTTATTAAGTTGGATCCTGGTTTCTAACATGATATCAGAGTTTGGTCTTTGGTGGGCTCATATTTTTCATTCCCCTCACTCCCGTCCCATTGTCCGGAGTCCTCTTCACCCCACGAACCCATGAATCACAAATTCTCAGGTTCGGGGTTTCGTCCATCCGCATACAACTCGAGCTATATGCGGTATCTATTCTATGTCCCAATGCTTGGGGGGGCTCTTTATCCAAAAACTCGTGAGTCTACCAAATCTCTAACTCAAAGTTTCATAACACACGTACATCCGAGCTGTACGTAAGGGGGGAAGTATTGAAAGATTTGTCCCACATCAATTTCTTACATCATCCAAGCTTGGTTAGTTTTTTACATGGTAACTTAAGTTATTGAGTTGGATCCTGATTTCTAACAACATTCATGAGATAGAAATCTAATTTAACAGTCAATTTTTCAAATTATATTTTGCAATTGCTTAAACAAAAAATGACTTAATACAACTTTTTTAAAATATATTTTATAATTTTTCAAATAAAAATTACTTAATACAATTTTACATAAGGTGTATCTTATATTAGTATCTACTTTTGTAAGTATAGAGTGCAGTTTAGGATTGTATTTAGGCAAAGCAATAATAATAAAAATATGAGAAATAAACTTCTTCCCAAAAGTTGGCGGGTGGCCCTCCTTAGGAGGAGCGAGTACACAAGTAATTGTATACGTGAGAGAGTATAGATATAGGAGGTCGTGGGTAAAAATATCTGAAAAGGGTTATGATATTAATTTTTGGGGAAGGGAGAGATATTTATCTAATTTTGATAAGTTAGAGATATTTTATTGAAAAATATTTAGAGATATTTCGTGGAAATAACTGAAAGATATTTTGGGAATCCTTTAAAAGAAACCCATCCCCACCGCCATCTCATCTCACAACGAAAAATAATACAACCGCCATCTATGAGATGGTGATGGTGGGTTTGATATTTTATGGTGCAATATGGAATCATTACCTAATTGAATTGAATTTACGGATATGTCCTTCTGCTGGTCAACCAACCTCTTAAATATCGTTTTCGTCAACCAAGGGAAGATTCATGAAACCTTACAAACAGTGTATTATTCTCATTAATACATAAAATCGAGATATAGCTTTCAAATATTGACATTTTATTTATCTGATGAATGAAATTTACGGGTGATCTCCCTTATATTTAGGGATTAGTCTTAACTTAAATTTACAGAATATATCATGTCCCTTTTCATATTTATGTAATTAAAGTATGGGTACGAGACAGTCTGATAGTGTCATATTAGATAATTGATGAAAAATGATAAAAGCAGTAATAAAATTAGATTTTTTCTTCTTCTAATAACATAGGAAAAATGCTTCACTTCACAATTTTCTTTTATTCTATTAACTACTTAGTTTTTGTTTTCTCATTTTTATTTTGTTATTACACTGCTTAGGCTTTTTTAACCCTATCGAAGCTAGCCTAATTAACGGTAGCATACTGTTGATTTCATATTAAAAATAAGTCATATTTTTATACTCTATGAATTTTATATGTATAATTTCTTTTTTCAACCCTAATCCAAAACACTTGTTAAGTCATATTTTAGCTTTCAATAAGTCATATTTCGAAGCTAGCTTTCATGGAAACAAGGTTGTGTATTTGTGTTCGATTCAAGCCAAAACCAATACAGTAGTTGTTGTGAAGTATTAAGGGTGAGAAGAAGAGACTATTTGCATTATAACAAGAAAAAAAAGCGGTATTATGCAAGGGTTAAATTGGATACAATTTTAAATTTTAATATTATACGAAATCGCTGCTCTCAAGATTTGAATTTGTGTATTTGTGCTTGATGAATCGAAACTTTACCATTGCACTGGACAACAATCCCTATTTGCATGACAACAATTGTTGGGCTAAATTTATAGAAAAGGAAGATTGAAATTGAATGACGTAACCTAATTGGATCTTCAAAATTTTCCAATAGGCCTTTAGAATTTACAAATGAGGAAGAAATGGAAGCTGACACAACTACATATCATAATCCATGATATATTGGGAGTCGTATCTAACTTTGTATCTTGCAGGATAAACAAAGTGAAATATATATAAGTAAAAGGGCAAGGGAAGAATGGTCCTATAAGAATACTCTTTCGGTTATATGTACTTTTTAAAATAGAAAATGGGCCTCAAATACAACTTTATTGTACTTTGCTGATGTTTCCTTCTAATGAAGTTGTGTCAACTTATTGAATTATTCCAAAACAAGAAAAAACAACATACTTTTTGAGATGGGTAGGTCTTCATTTTCTTTGTGGGCCATTCTGTGGATGTAAACTTAGAGTATGCAAAAAAAAAATATCTATTTAATCACTGTTCTGGTATTTGATTACATTAGAGTAAAGAATGCCCGTCATTCTAAATTGAATTTTAACCTTTAGCTAGTTGTTTATTTTCAATAATTGTAATTAATTAAAATATGCAACCCTTAAAAGAAAAAAAAAATACTATATCACTCGATACTTTAACCCTGTTGAAAGATTTGTCCCACATCAGTTTCTCACACCACCCAAGCTTGGTTAATAAGTTCTAGAAACCCTCCACTTGGTAACTTTAGTTATTGAGTTGGATTCTGGTTTCTCAACAAACCCAAAATTAAAAGTCACCTTGATGTGTCCTGTGCTTTGAGTGGTGAGATCTCTTCTTTCAAACTGTTTCTCTCTTTTTTACACACCACTCAAACCATGACACGTCGGAATGATTTTTAATTTCGGATTAAAATGTCGGGTGATACAAAATTGTTTAAAGAAAAAAAAATTCATGCAAACTTACTAATAAATTAAGGGTCTACATTGATCCCTATCATATTCCACTAATTGTGCAATATCTTCTAGAGATAATATCACAAATCTTAATTTTCAATGTGATGGTCAAATTTAGTTCTGGCTTGAACTGACCTTGTCTAGAATTCTAAATTTTAAAAACATAGTAACCCCACATTATGTAGATATTTTTTGGTACCCATAGAACCTTTGTCCTCTAAAATTTCCCAAATTTCATTATTCAATTACATGACTTAATATGACCAATCCATGAAGATTGGTGTGGCAAACCGTATCCAAACGGACCCTAACTCCTAATCTTACTCAAGATTGGTGTGGCGTGATCGTACGGCCTCAGGACTCTCTCCCAAAACCTCACCCAACCTAAACACCACCATCTCAAACAACACAAACATCGCTCCTTCATACACACTCCCCATCGGAAGCAGAGGCCGGGATCTCATCTGATCACCGTCATCTCCTTGATCATGATCATTCGCCATAGTCGTCGCCGGTATATAAGCAGTTGCAGTAGCATACTTCACACAGGATCCGCTCTCAGGCTGAGCAGTAATGACCAACACGCGAGCGCCGCACGATCTGGCGACACCGCAGATCGCATCGACGGTGGAGAAGCCGCCGGGACCCGCGGAGGCCACGAGGAGGTCACGTGAAGAAATCGGCGGTGTGGTGACGTCGCCAACGCAGTGAGCAGAGAGGCCGAGGTGAGCGAGTCGCATACAGAGGGCTTTGAGCATGAGAAACTCTCGGCCGACGCCGTGGACAAAGACTCGGCCGTTGCGTGAGGTGGCGCCGGCGAGTTCCGTCACCATGACGTGGAACGCAGGCGGGTGGTTGGTGGTGGTAGTGGGGGAGAAGACGGAGCTTATTTGGTTGCATATTTGCGTGGCGAGAGATGACATTGAAGCCTCGCGGTCAGCCATGGATGATCAAAGGTTTCTCTCTCTATCTTTTTTTTGAAGCAGGCTTTTTTCTGGGGAAGAGAAGGCCTTATCCTGACGAGGGAGCATTCATGAGCGAGTGGCAAACTTTTCGTTCACGTGGTGACGTGCATCTCAGCTTTTATATTTTCGCCAATAAAAATGTCGTTTTTCGGTGGGGTTTCCAAACGACATCACTCAAATTATGAAACCGTTTAAAAATGTTTTTTGTATCTCAAAAATATTTTACGATAACAATGAAATAAAATAATTTGACTTTTTTTTATTAAAATTAAATATACTTTTAAGCATTTTTATTGATCCATATGATATCATTTTAGTCCAATCCAAATTTGAATCTTTGATATTTCAATGAATATGAAAATCATGATTTAGACTTTGAATGAGACGACCTAATTATGATATGGAGTAGGGAATGAAAGAAAGATATTTAGGGACTTTAGGAATTTTCCACTACTTGGTAGAGGTGGCTTGCACTCAACAGTTGGGTGGGGTTTGGGAATATCATTTTCATTTAAAACTTTGGATGAGCTCAAGCTTGGCTCAGGCTCAGGCTCAGAGGCTCAGGCATATATGGTTCTTTTTATTAGCAAATCTAGACAAGAACAATATATGCCTAGAATCTAAAAGAATTGTAGCTATACTAATCCTATCCGATACAAGAACTGACCTTTGGTACCAATGCCTCGAGAAGTGAAAGGTCTTGAGTTTGAAACTCCTTCTTGTGGGAAAATCATCGATTGGGTTTTCCTATTATTTACTCGAAACGGAGCACATGTTGACTTGTGCAGTTGTGTTAAAAAATTAGTCAACCTGTTAGTGTAGAAAGAGAGGATCAAAAACAAATATACTAGGAAGTGCAGGAAATAAACTAGAGAAGATAATGCAGGAAGTGGTACATATAAGTTCTAAGAAAAGCAAAACATTACCAGGTTCATCCTGTTAAAAGATGCTCATGAACATCTAAATCAGACCAGCACAAACTTGGTCAGTCGTGATATATTATCCTGGGACAAGCTAGGGCTAAAGGTTTCAGCCAGACCAAATCAGTAAAGTCTTATTATATCAAGTCATCAGGATTCAAGAGAAACCTCAACACTGAGAAACCTGCTCTCATAAATTCTCACTCGCTTCTTTCCAATTTTTTTCGTTTAACTTTCCTCAAGCATCTGGCGCACCAAAACAAAAGAAAACCTCCAAAGAACCGAACCGAACCCGAAGTTCCAATTGTGTGGCTGAAGGCTACGTCAATATGAATCCAGTCAAACACCTGAACCTGGCTGTTAATATTACAAGCAGATTTATAGTGGCATGGCCTTGAGCCACAACACAATGTCCACAAAAAGCCTCAGCCCCAAAATTCTGTAATTGCCAATAAAATATAAGATTTGCTATTTCTTAGAGAAAACAAATGAAATGGTGCTGATGGGAGATTGTCTTATAACCATGCCATATTGAAATTGTCTATTTAACAAGCAAAATTTCATATAGAAAAGATAGTGAACAGAAGTCAGTCATATTGCACCCAAAAAGTAAAGGAAAAAAAAATATCTTTAAAGAAGATGACAATGATTACTTTTCAAGTGTTAGCTTTGCTTGTAGCTTCTAAGCTTCATTTAGCTGGAGGTGCAGAAGGTTGTTGTGGTGAAGTTGCCCTACCTTCATCGATATCTATATCTTTGACTCCAGCACTTAATGATGAAGATGAATCATATTTCCCTTCTTTTTCCTTCACATCTTCATCCTCCTCAACGGCTTCAACTTCGAGAAGGGAACCCTTTCTTCGGAGTTCTTTCACTTTCCGGAACTCATCATAATGTGCTCGCCTGTGCTCCCGAAAACTCATACCACTCTTACCCGATTCAGAATCTGACAAAATTCCAACACAAAAAGACAGACCAGATAATAATCACCAACCATATGTCACAATAGGATGGTCTCCCCAAGACTTTAAATAAACTGCAGTACAATTCAAAACTACTCAACAATATTCACAGCAGAAGGAAAAAATAAAAATAAAAAAAGAAAAGAAACATCTCATTAGTTGCCTTCTGAATTTCGGTATACAAAATCTCCCAAGAACAAAATGACTGGGAAAAAGTGATATTTATAGCCTAGAAAAAACCTTCACTGAGTGCAAAAGAATTGTAACAGGAAACATGGTTCATAATTCTCACTATTACAACATAAAATATGTTTAAAAGCAACTTTTAAGAAAGAACTTCTGTAGCCACTAGAATGATTTATAATGTGCTAATATCCTACTCGAGAAAGAAATATTAAGGTGAAATAGGGTGCAACTTTAACAGAATTCATCTGTTTCAGCCCTTTTAACTTCTCCCATGAACCAGATGATACCAGCTCCTTTTCAAGTACTCCATTTTAAAGTAACTAAAACCAAACATGAAACAGAAACTACAACAAAAGCTCAATGCAATTTTAAGAATATAATTGGTGTATTATACCTTTCAGTTGCTTCCAAATATCCCCAAAGCTTATGAATGAGAAAGCAGTAGATAAAATAAAGTGGTAGAGAATTGTAGATGTGATGTAACAGAAAGATGACTTGAGTCATGGGTTAACAGAGAACCTTCATCATCTTGTTCCATAGCATCAGCCTCATCCTCAGATGATGTCCAACCACCAGATCCCTGGTTGCTCTTTCTACTAGACGAAGCCACATCATTCAAAGCAGACCATATCGCTTCTGCATTCATGGCATCACCAATGCAGTCATCGAAACCACCCCGTACAGGAGACAGAGATCCTATTGCAATCAACAAAGCTTAGCTGACATTAGTTACGACAACGGTACGATTTTGACACAATATACTGAAAAAATTAGGCCTAATAATGAAACAGCAAGTGCTAAGTATCCCCCCCCCCCTGGCCCCCCCCCCACAAGCCCTCCAGACACAAACACAAAGCAAACTCAGGAGATAACATTTTTGTATTCAATATCTAGTTCTGCATCCGATAAATGCAATAATAATCATGAAATCAAATTGAGATATACCCAATACAACTCGACTCAACAAAGCCTCATGTTCAACTATTTCACTCAGCTATTTTGAATCCTTTCTTGACCAGGACTGATGTCATACTGTCATATCTATAAAATCATATACAATCATGTCTTTCTCACAACAAATCCCGATGTACCTAATTTAGTTCCCCCACCCACCATATAGACATTAGACACTTGCAAAATCATGAGGGGAAAATGGAGGAAAAGAATAGTTTGTTCTAAAAATAGACTAAATCAGGGCTTAATGTTCCTGTCTTCATTACATTAAGAAAAAATTAGGCAGTTAGGATAAAATTTTTAACAAAAATTAAACATACAATTCAAAGTATGACTATAATCTAAGCCCAGGCCACAGTTTGAATCTTTGCAAACCAACAAGCAAATATGCTTTCTTCCACTTCTAAGGAAGCAGTGCATCAGGCTCATTGTACCAAACTACACCAAATCCTGTCCTAGGGGCACAAGAAATAAATTTTGATACACACAAATACATAACTATTTAATGGGCCTCTTCAAAAGGGAATGACAACGTAAGTAAATAGATACAAACATAGATACATGGGTAAATGCATGTGTACGTAATATTCCCCTTGACAGGCATCTGCATAAGGGTCAAACAATTATATCAACACACCATCATCATCAATCATGGGGTGATAGGGCGTCTTCGGTTCGGTGATTTTCTGCCTCACTGGTTTAGTTGCCTCAATTTCCCCCAGATTAGCCTCATCCCATCTCACACGTCCCCTGTTACCACGTAGACTTGTCAAAATTAATATATTTATAATTTAATCCCTTGAACATGGGCAAAATGCATATCATAGAGCAGTTACGAAACTAAAACAGATCACTAGCAATGAATTCCTAAAACTATGAAGAAGCACAAAACCCTGTAAATTTATTGCAAATTGAAAAGGGAGAAGAGGGAAAAAGAAAAAAACCAAGATCATTTCCACATGGTAATTAATTAAAAAGCAGTTTCCACAGATATTAGTGGTAAGGCACCATGGATTATAAAGCTGATTCCTACAATGGGCAATGCACTATTTCTTCCTCCTTAAAGAAATACAGCCACTTATTATATGATTTCTTCTTTGGCAATTGGCACACTCTAAAATATTCATAGCCACATGCCTGCATCCTTTTTTAAACCTGCAAGTTGCGACAATAATGCGCCAGATATGAAAGAGTGTATTCATGCTCATTTATATAGTTGTATCCTGTGCATGGTGATTCTGAAACGAACAGTCAATGGGCAATATCTAAAAAATCTACTAGGCACCTTAAGGATGATTAAATGATTTTGGACCATTTGTCTCTCTATAACATCAAACAGTTTTGTTTTATAGAAATAGTGCTGTGCGAGTTTCACAAATTAGATGCTCTGAAAACACTGTTTTTTTTACCCATTGTTTCCCTGTAACCCATCTAATTGTGAGTGTTCACCGCTTTAAATCTGCCAATGTGCCACATGTCCAACTAGTTTGCTTAAACCCATGGACCAAACAATATATTCCATTGAACAATTCAACCTTCGAGCAGTTCATGGCTTAGCTATGCAAGAGAATGACTCAACTACAGTAACAAGTTAGGAAGATTCTATCATAAACAATTGGACTTGAAGTCCAAAACAACAATCTCAATAAAACCAGAATAGGTAAAGCAGATGGCAAAAATTACTTCATTTCTTTAAACAGCTTATCCCCTCAAACTCCCAAAGCATGCCGAACAGTTGCCAAATCGACAAGATTTACACTGAAACAAATCACAGAACGGCTGGTTAAATTCTTAAAAAACAAACAAAAGTAATTTAGCGTTGCACAATAAGATGAATGTTAAATAACAGAACAATAAAAAACCATATTAGTTATGGGCCTATCTTGATCTGTCTCTAGGTAGAGTATGAGAGAGGAGCTTCACATAATATGGCAAATACTTGCAAAGGTAGTTGTTTTGACAGTGAAGAATTTGGAAATTTTAACATAAATCTACTTCTCTAATACAGAGAACAAAAATAAAGAATGGAGATGTCCAATAAATAATGAACCAAAAACCCTATCTTGACTCTGAGAATTTCATCTAAATCAACAAACCAAATCCTGATAGTACTCGATCAAATAAGACTGCATACTTACTCTATTCCACTATATCTATAGTATTATAGAAATTGAAATTCAATGGACCCTACAATTTACAAAATTGAAATTGCCAAACAGGAAAACCAAATGCAAAGCAGCAATAAAATTCCTGCAATTGAATGTAATTGCCAGTTATACATTAAAAACATACAATGCCCTAATAATATAATAATAAATATTGCGCAAAATCCAACTCAATTCGCAACAAATTACCAATAATTTTTACCCAAAAAAAAAAACAATAATTAAAAAACCAAACCCTAAATCAAAGATCAAATCGAAGCAAATAATACAACTATTCAATCCTTAAACATTATGTGATTTACCAAGTACTCCTATTATTATCAATTTATTATTAATTACTCCGATTATTAACACTACAAGCCAACACATGGAAAAATCAATACGTCTGGACACCTCAATCACGATCTTGAAAGATCAATAATGAGAATTTCTGAATCGAATACATATATAATATAGCCGTATCGCTCTGTTTGGTTGCTGAGAAAATGTCAGAAAAGAAAAGAGAAAACTCGGAATCATTTTTTTTTTTAAAAAGGTCCCGGCTTTCATTTATTTTCCCACGGTTTCTCGGAAAATAAACAGAGCGAAAGTAAGAGAAAATTTGAAAGAATATTGAAAGGAATTCGTACCAGCGGAGAAATGAACGGAGGATACGAGAGCTCAGAGCTTCCTGCCTGCGATTTTTTATCACTGTTATGAACGTTTCGACCTTTTTAGAACAGTTCTGTTGATCTCTGTTTTACCAGAATACCCTTCTACCAAATTTTAATGGCCATGGGGTATTTTGGGATCCTTTATGATGTGAAATGAGAACATGTTCATTCATTTGACTTTTTGGAGGCTTATCCTCAGTTGACCATGAAAATATTTTCTGACAGTATTTAAATAAAAATAATTAAAAAAGTTTGGCTAATAAAATAAAAAATAAAAAACAAAAAATATATATTTCGTCTCTTTGTACTTTAATTCAAAGTACATTATTCTCTCAATTGGTATATTAAAATAATTATATTTTTGTTAATAAATGGTATAAATGTATTATTGTTTCAAAATAACGTTCAATCAATTAAATAGTGACATTTAGTCATTTATCTTCCAATCTTTTATTGATTGATAGATGGCAATTATTAGTACAACATGATGAAATTTTAGAGGTATAAAGTATTTTAAAAAATAATTAAAGAGTATAAATTACTTTTTAGATCGTAAAACCGACAAAGTATAATTTCAAAGAATGTATTGGCTAGCCAAAAATTAAATAATAGCATTCCCGTTTCATTTAACACTTAATGATATCTTTAAAGGTAAAATTTTGAGACTTCGGAGTTAAAGAGTAAAATTTTTCATCTCAAAAAATGGGAATGGCTAAATAGGACCTAAGTGTGGGAGATGAGTCGTTCCCTCTTCAAGTACTCGAACCTTAAATCGAATTTTGCTCCTAATATGCAATCCGATAGTTGAAATCTATCTATTATATAAAGAGTAGTAAGTTGATGTGGCGGTTTTAGAATTCTTTCTCTATTTTATTATTTTCTCTTATTAATTCACTATCGTTCTTTATCCCTATTGGTTTTGGCCTTACCTCAAAATGATATGGCATTATATCACTGGTCCAATTAATTAATTGAAGTTTAGATTTTCAAAATTCTTTATTGATGTGGGTTCCATTTAAGTTTCATTTTTATTTCCATAATTATTATTTTTTTATTGTGGATCTTATCTACTTCTCTGTTCTTTCTTTTTAACTATTTTTTATTTAAAAAATTGATTCCAATTTACTTTTAACTTTCTGTGTTATTTTAAAATTTTTATTTTTTTAATAATATATCAAAATTGTTTTTCTTCATTTTTTTAAAATTTTATATATATATATATATATATATTAAGTTATACTGTAATCCTATAAATTTAATTACGATAAAACGGTTAATATCATATGATCAAAATATATTTTATTTATTAAAATTAATTAGATAAAATTTTATTTAATGTCTCGCACAATGTACGGATTTGCACTCGTTAGTTATTTTATAAGATGATTAAACAATTGAAATTAAAATAAAGAAACAAATTTATATACATCTATAGTTATGATATTACATTTAGATATATGTGTTTTAATTGATTTCAATAATTGAATAATCTTGCGAATTAATTTCAGCTCTTGGATTACATATTAAGTCGTAAAATGTATGCTCTGTTGCATGGGCGGATTCAGCTTGTGACCAGGGTGGGCACATGCCCACCCTCAAATTTTTTTTTAAAAAAATTAGTAGGTATATATAAATTCAAATAATATAGATTTGCTAAAGTGCCCACCCTCATTTTTGTTTTAAATCCTTATCTACGTTTTAAATCCTTATGGTAAGTCTCTTGTTTGTTACTTTTTGTTTATATAAACAATGTATTTTGGTTTTTGGCCTTTTTTTGTATTATATATATTAAAGTTTGAAATCAAAATACAAAAGGTGCCCACCCTGAATGGAATTCCTGGATCCGCCCCTGCTCTGTTGGAGCGAATCCAGACTCCTAGAGTTCCATCATCCCAGCCCAAATATTGCCACGTCATTACAAGGTTCATTTGAGTAGGCTCCAGTGACGACTGACGTGGCAATATCTATGGGTTTGAAATAGAACCTCGGAGCAGAGGATCCCCACCAAGAGGGGTAAAATGGGAAGAATAGATGTTTAGGGAGTGAAGACAGAGAAATGGTACAAATCTGAAGAACTTTGTGAAAGGGCGGAGAGTTTGTCTTGCTTTGTACCTCTCATTTACAGGCCAAACAGAACTGGCAAAAGCTCTTCAACACTTCTTGTGAATATATCTTACAACCATTTCCCTCTCAGAGTATGAATCTTTTCTCATATTTCTCTAATTTTCCTGCAATTATGTTCAATTCCAATATGTGCTCGTTGATCTTACTTCTATTTTACCTGTAAAAAATGGATCATTCTTTCTTGATCTGGGTTTTCCATTATCTTAAAATATGTAAAGACAACTGGGTGTCTGTTAATTTACATGATTTTTCAATTCTAGGATTGTGGGTCGCTTTATTTTCTTGCTGTTGAGACGAGATTCCATGCCTCTTCTATTGATTTGATCCAATTCTTGGTATTTGATTGTGATTGCATGTGGCATGTCGTCTATATGGCGTCGTCGATGAATTGTTTATTGTGTTTTGATGCTTTTGGGTTTGCCACTTAGATCATGTGGAAGCACCATTGATTCAAAACTGCAATTTTTTTTAATAAAAAAGAAAAGAAAAGAAAAAATGTCATTGGTTTAATAGCCATGCATCATGGAATGAATTATGGCTTCAGGGTTATTTTTTGTTTTGTTTTGTTAATTAAAGTTTTAAGAAGGTGATTTAGTGATCGAATGAGAGGCAAAAATGATTTGGTTGCAAAGTAATCATGTTGCCCCATTATGGCATCGGGTTATTCATATTTATATCAGGAGCAATATACTACAGCTGAAGATTTTTTTTTAAGGATTTTGTAGATTGTGTTACTGCATTTGATAATAATGAAGCAAGCTGATATCAATTAAGTGCAGTATAGTAAGCATACTCCATGTGTGTGTACAATTGCGATTGTCTCATAATTTGGCAGAAGATATAGCTGTAGAATTGGATGGCGGAATGGAGTTTTCCACAAGAATCACCGGCAAGCAGAAAATATGATATTCATGATGATTGTAGCTAAGATGATGCTTTGAATTGATGTTTTCCACAGGAAATAATGCAACAACGGATTTTGCAAAATATTTTGTTTAAGAGAAATTACTGAAGTTTTAAAGAAAGGGAGTGGGGAGAGAGAATGTCAAAATTGTTAGGGGTACTTTTGAATATGTTGAAAGATGTACACAAAGAACTCAAACATGTTACAATATACCAATCACGAGCAATGAGTAAGAAAGCATATAGGTGGATGGGTATATATGTTATGTCAACATACAATTGCGTATATAAGATTCAACAACATTGTCTTTAAATTTGTTTTGTTTTATTACATTTAATTAATTTCATTAAAGAACTGTCACATATGTTATGACCAAAAGATGTCCAAGTGCATAAAGATTTTCATGAAAGATTCCAGGAAAACTTGCTTTTAAAAATTTAAATTCATAATAACACGTCAACAGTTGGCACGTAAGGTTGTTAGTTTTGTTGGAGTAACAGGCTAGTCAGTTGTGCTGTTAGAGTGGATGTTCAGGACCTAATTGAACCTTGAATAATATAAAGAGGTGTTGTAACCATATCTTAGAATTAAAATAACTCGCATTTTCAATCTTCTTTGTCAAGCTGAAGTTTTAAGAATTGTTGGAACCATATCTCAAACTCAAATTGAACTATTTATATTTTAACATGCATGTTCAATCTTTCTTTTCCTTTCCTCCATTTGTGTCTTTCTTTTCTTTTTGCCATGAAATATTGACCATTCTTTTTTGTGTTCAGGATTTTGAAATGAAGAACATAAGATAGATCAAGTTTGATATTATGAAGCCCTTTTCTTTTGACTTTTGAAGCTTACACGGAATAGTCAATAAACAAGATAAAACAGAACAGAGATGTTCTCATTGTTTTATGGACTTTGGAAGTATCTCTATAGTAAGACAGAGTTTCGTGTGCTTATTCTTGGAATCGACAAGGCTGGGAAAACGGTAATAAGCTTTCTTATCTTTTTTTTTTTTTTTTTAAATAACTAGACTTTGTCTGTATAGTATTTGAAATGCTATCTTTCTCTGTTCCATTAATCATATTGAACTCAGTTTCAGTTCTTTTCATGACTTATATTCTACTTATGCTTATGGAGGTATCTCCTTTCTATTTGCTTGGTTAGATTGTAAATTTTACTCTTTTTTAGTTTTTCTATATCAGTGATAATGTTGTTCATATGTTTGTCCCGTATATCTGATTTTGCCTTCTCTTTTATTTATTTACTTTTTAACCTCTTTAAGTTAGCCTATTGGGTTGTTTTCAAAGTTTACTGGGTAGCTTTTAAAGTTGACCGTGTCTTCTAAACACTTCATTTGTACTCATTTTGGTATTCATTGAATTTGTAGACTTTACTGGAGAAGTTGAAGTCACTATACTCAAACTTGGAAGGCCTCCCCCCTGATCGAATTGTTCCAACTGTGGGACTCAATATTGGTCGTGTCGAAGCGTCAAATACAAAACTTGTGTTCTGGGACCTGGGAGGTCAGGTATGTGGAATGCACCTTCAACTGACCATCAAATTGGATCATTTATTACTTTGGAAAAGCTTTAATTACTATTTTCTTGTGCTCATTGGTCGGGTAACCTCTGCTGTTGTTTATCATTATGATAGTAATAAGAGCTGTTATTTCCATTTGCTAGTCTTTGCACTTTTGTAAAAAATTATTGCTAGAGGAAAATGCTAGGCATCACTACAAGAAAGAAAGATCGTGAATTTCTAAAAATACCCACGAGTGATTTTCCAAAACTACTCTCATTTTCTTCTTGTATTGTAGTGATTCGTTGTAGCGATGTGTATTATTGCTCATTGCTAAAAGATAATATTTAATATCAAATGCAAGCTAACTTAGCTTTTTAAAACTAGTATAATCTCTATTTTATGGGGTTTTTTTTTTTTTT
>JAESVK010000400.1:2059329-2078427 GCA_017140935.1 Hamamelis virginiana
TGTTCTTCTTTAAAGTTCTGTCATTGATACAAAATTTCATATTCTGGTCAGCCTGGTCTTCGCTCAATTTGGGAGAAATATTATGAGGAGGCACATGCGGTGATATACGTAATTGATGCTGCTTGCCCATCACGTTTTGAAGATTCAAAATCTGCACTGGGTAAGTAACTTTACTGTTGTGGGATATTTAGCAAGGTGATGATTGCTAATCCATTTCTTTATAAGTGAAGAGGTTTGATTTATACTACAGTGTTGCTCTAATACCTTCAATTTGGTTCAGAAAAAGTTCTCCGGCATGAGGATTTGCAAGGAGCACCTCTGTTGATAATAGCAAACAAGCAGGTGAGATAGCATGTTGGTTTTTTTTGGACTAGAAAAAAATTAGCGCAATTCTTGATCCCAAATTCCCAAAAATCTAATCATGATGGTTAAAAATTTTTATTATGTTTTCAGATGAGCAAAAAAATTATGACTTCATTAATTTTTTCAGTAGCAGATGTGCATGAAACTGGAGCATCCAGTTTTTTTTTTTTTTTAATCTTCCTTTTAGGGTGAATTTGTTTCCCTGGAAGAATGAGAGAGAAAATGCTTGAAAGCGATTCAAGTGTTATTGTTTTCTCATATTTCTTCCCATTTGTGCTCCAAATTATAATAGTCATTTTAGTGATGAACCATTTTAATGGCAGGATCTTTCTGATGCGGTATCAGCTGAAGAACTTGCTCGCTATCTAGATCTCAAAAAATTGGATGAAAGGGTTTACATGTTTGAAGCTGTTTCAGCATATGATGGGTAAGTAACAAGCTTATGAGACTCCATTGCCTTGCTGAGAAGTTTGTGCTCCATTTGTTTGCTAAGAAAGCAGAGAGGCATTGAAAAGAAAATTTGGAATCTAACTACCATTTGAAATTGGATTGGTGGTTCTAAGATTCCAATTTTTCCTTTTCCTTATCTTTTCAGGCTTTTATTAACCTAATGGTGTGAATTTGCATAGCATAGAAATGTTATGATTTAGAAATTTGATTGCAGGATGGGAATTAAAAAAAGTGTAGACTGGCTAGTGGACGTTATGGAGAGAAGCAAGAGAACAGAATTGTTGAGAGTTCGTGCAGGCAATGCAAACTCTGCTTCTGCTTAGAAGAGATTAAATCGATTTTTTTTTGGGGGGTGATCTGCTTCAGTAACTTCTGTATATAGATCATGGAGTAACTTGAATACTACCAATTAGACTTGATCATTTTTTTTCCATCTTCAGCCAAGTAGTGCTTTCTTATTTGGTTTAACTTGCATGAAGCTTCCTTTGGAATAAAGCAAAGTCATAGCTTCGAGTCTAGATTCTCTGCTTGGGTACTTGGATTTGCTTGGATACAAGACCATGACACATTTTCCAAATATATCATTCTATCTCTCATTTTAGATGATGTGTCATGATCTTAGATATCCAAGCAAATCCAACCACCAAAAACTCAAGTAGAGGATTCAGACTCATTGAGGAAAGGTAATCCTCACAAAATATCAGTACCCTGAAACACATTGGCAGGGAGATCGCTTTGCTCCATTGAAAGATTACATGGTCTATAATGAGAACCTGATAAATCTAGCTGGAAGGCCAAAGCATACATAAGGGACACGGGGGCTGCAATTAGATTGAATGCAGAACTATGGGGGCATTTGCAAGGTTGCAGGTGGCCTGGAAGTGCAATGTTTAAGCTCTTATTGTGGATTATACCCATCAATATGCTTCCAGCACCATAAATGAGAAATGACACGACTCTATTTGCTTGGGCCTGGCGCTGCCCTCTACAAACACAACCACAGAGAGGGAAACATCTTGCACTAGTCTGGATGCTCTGCCTGAGGGGTTCTGCAACCCAGGCCTTCGCGATAATGCCAGTGCAAAAATGCTGCACCTGTAGCCCTCATTATCTCACTGCATTGCAATTGAGAGGAGGATGGGGAAAAAAGAACAAAAGTAAAATAAATTTGGCTAGTGACAAGTTTCAAATGGTATCAAGGAGTGCCTATTCACAAAATAAGCAGAGCCATAACTTGTCTTTGAAAATGCACATGTATTTGGATAATGTGAGTTTCGATACAGCCGCAATGTTATTCCCATCTGGATAGGCAATCCAATTGTGATGTTAAATAAGTTGGCTAGATTTTGTGATTTCCTGAACATACCCGTAATTCAGGCTTCAAATTGTCATCAAAATCCATGCAGCTGTTCAGGAAACAGAACTAAACCAGCACAACATAAATTTCAGTTCTTGTGAGCTATACAATCTGGTTTATGTAACAATGCAAAATTCCCATAGGAAAGAGGGGGAAAAAAAATATGCATGATATCTGGACTTAAAAGCACATTCAGAATGACTGATGACACCCAAGCATTATCTCTAATTTTCAAATTGAAGCCAACAAATTCAACTTTAAGCTCTTATATTAGGATATGGCAATTTAGCAGATCCCATTGGTACAAAAATACATAATTGCGGAGTGTAGAAAAACAGAAAGGATGAGATTCAAGCTGACTGGTTGACATAAAATTCAATTTAACTAAGCCAAACATCAAATTAACTTGTTTCAATTCCTTTTGACACTCCAAAGTAGCACAAATGTATTTCATGCTAATTGCTTCGGCACAACAGAACTTGGTGCACTGACTCTTTCCTTCACTGCTGGTTGTGGTCCTGTAGGGAAAAAGAAAGTTCAATTTTTACCGGTTTACCACTGAACAAAAAACAGATATGGAATGCATTATGTTTAAAAATGTGGAAAAAAAAAAAGAATATTGGAAGGGCAAAATGATGTGAGCAGAATATACAAGGGTGCCTTTTGAAGTAACAAAAAATAATTTTAGTAGATTCTTCCATTCTGAATATCATTTCTCAACAATGACATTGATCCCTTACTATTTTTCTAAGCAAGGAAGAAGATGTATTAATTGTGGACAAGATGAAGAAAAATTATCTAAGATGGTTTGATTCTGTGCAAAGAAGACCTAACAATGCAGCAGTACGGAAGGGTGTCTTGATTCAAGTCGAAGGTCTCATAAGGATAGAATGAAGGCCCGAAATAATGAGGTTAGAGATGGTGAGAAAGGACATGTATGCTAGGGATTCAATAGCGGATACAGCCGTTGATAGAGATGAATGGTGAAAAAAGTTTCATGTAGCTGACCCCACATAGTTGGGATTAAGCCTTCATTGAATTGAGTATAACCATGGCATGGTTCATGAAAGATGGAGTTTATGCCATTGGACAAGATGAATTCAGTCATTTTAAAGGTTAAATATAGGCGCTAAAAGAAGATGAATTCACACTAAATCACGTCAAACCTAGCTCAGTTCAACCAGCTTTATTAGACTTGAAATGCTTGGACTCTGCATGAGGTCATAAGCTTGGTCAATGCTAAATTGAAGCAGATTAGTTTACATTCTTTGAAGATAACAATTAGTTAATTACTGCTTCTAATGTCTTTTCCAACATAATCAGATGAGGTTGTGCTGGATAATATGAAAAGTAGATCCAGAAACTGGACATAGAAAACTCCCCCAACTCTCATTTTACAAGTAGAAGAGGATTAACAATAAGCTCAAAGTAAATACTTGTGAAAATATGGGAAAATGACTTCTCTATGTTTTCCGGTCAATCTCTCAAAAATATAAGCTGGTTATATGTCCTCCATTCTCCTAAATGTATGCGACTATGCACGCATCACTTCAACAGCAATACTACAATTAATCAACTTTCTTGTGCACCAAACATGAGAGATGTAAAAGTGTTCTAGAATCATTTTTCAAATCTACTTTCTTATAGCACCAAATGCAGTCTGCAAGATTGTGTTCCTCAAGCATTGTTAGGCCCAAAAAATTGATAATTAAAGGAGCCTTTGCAGATGTTTCTGTTTTCATAATTCTGAAACAGAAATAGGGCTTCGTGGTATAATTCTGTTGAAAATTGCATGCCTTTGTTTTTGAAGCGAGATCTTTTTCCATCATAAAACAGCATGGTCGAGAACCACAACTGTAACTATTGAAGTCCACTGTCACTACCAAACCTCAGCTGTTTCAGTAGAAATATATCCAACAAAGCTCTAAATTAGAATTAGATCTTATGACTAACATAGTAGAAAAATATGCATTCAATAGCATATTAATACAAGCTTATGTCCTGTACCTAATACACAAGCTAAGCCCAAATTGCTCAACCAACTTGTTCAGCAACCTAGTTCAGAATTTAAGCCGGTCAACTATTTTAAGCTAGGCGTAGGTTTCAATGGAGCCATAAGCCCGTAAAGGAGTGAATAAATGTGCCTAACTAGCTATTTGATTTGTTTATAAGCCTCAGTTAAAATACTTTTCTGCTGAAGTACATCTTCAATTTTTTATCTAGCAAGAAAATAAACTCTCAAAAAAGGGTTACTCTAATGCTAGTCTCCATACAAACATCTTCAAAAACATCAGACAACAGATGCTTTCACAGACTACATGGCCTTTTTAGGGAAAAAAAATTATTAAATCGCTAGCCCATTTGAAACAATTGCAAATAAGTCTAAATGCCTTCATAAAATCACAAAATCTACATGTTTTTAAGGTCAAATAAGCAACATATGTAGCATTTCCAAGAAAAGAAGTAAAAAACCACACCCACTTCCCTTGTTCCATGTTTTGCCGATCAAGCACTATTTATAAATAATACTAACAGGCTCCACGACACAGCATAATATATAATGAGATTGTAATCATGCTGATTATTTTACCATCATTGTATATGTATAAACACATTACCATGATATGCTAAAAGGGTTTTGCAATTCATATTATGTCATATTCCAATCAAAAACGGATGTTATGGAAATGCCATGTATGCAAAACTTAGTTAGTTCTCATTTAGAACTGATGAAGAAGTTCAATAAAATTAAAAATAGCATACTGGATATGAGGGCCTTTGGTCTGGTCTTGAACAAAATGCGGTGACGAATGATTCCGATAACTTCCAATTCTACCCTTGATGATTCAAGGTCACCACTCTTGTCTGCATCCATGTGTCTCATTTTTTTCAGTACCAAAAGAGGCTTCTTCAAGGGCACTTTTGACCCAGTCAATTCATGATACCCAACGGTAAAAGTGTAGTTCTCCTGAACAAGAAACCAGAGAAAGAATGAGCCAAAATCTTGTCCAAGAAAAACAAGATTTGTTTTTATATGAACATTAAGTTGCTTAGCAGAGTTATTATCTTATCATCCCCAAATTGAAATTCTCAAATTTCACTTGGCGAAACTTGGCGTACACGTAATCAAGGCTTCATTCTACAGTCTGAAACTAAGATCATATTTAAAAACATACCAACTCCCCTTGAATTTTCATTAACAAAGAAATCTAACTTTCCAAAATCATCCACTTGAGAAATCGTCAACTAAACTATAATAAATGCCATGAATGCTTAATCAATCTTCTATGACTGAAATGTAAAATTCGGGATTTTAAATTATATATATATTAAAAAAAAAAAAAAGAGTTCCTTTTTTAGACCAGCAAAAGATCATGGAGCTGCTTCTTCATGAGTGCTCTAAAAAGAACCATAATTTTACAAAGAAAATAAAAACCTGAGAAGAAGGGCGGCAAAGTTGTCCAATTTCGTGGTTTTGCAATTGATCTTTGAAGGATGGCTGAGCTTCAACTACGCCTTGCAATTCTACAATAGCCCATTCTGGGCAACTCCCTTCCCCACAACTACACTTCACCCGAATCTGCATTTATCTTCTATTCTCTCTGCAAAACAATAAAGTTTTGGGCAAAAATAAAAATAAAAAAACAGAACAGAAATATACGGGATAGGAAAAGAACAAAGATCACCAGAAATGAGCTACAAATTTTTTATTATTATTTATTTTCATTTTTAGAAAATGCTAATAGAAAGGAATCCACTAATAAGGAATTTTCACCATTTCCCATTCTTTTTCCCTCGTTGTTTCTGAGATCCAAACAGAAATTTAGAAAATAACCAAGAAAAGCAACAACAAAATCCAATGGAAGAAACCCAATTACCAAGTTAGTGCACACTAAAATTTACGCGGAAAATATTGAGAGTGAAGAGAAAATCCACAAGACAAGCTGCAAGTAGTGGAGAAATCGATTTCGCAAAAATAATTAAATACATCGTTTTAACTCTCTAGACAGACCATATCTTTTCTTCCTCGCAGCTAATGAAGGAAACAACCAGAAATAGCAGACACTTCAAAGAAATGAAAGGGAAATTGTAGCGAAGAAAAGTTAGGGAAAAACAGACCTCGTGGAGAAATCGATTTCGCAGTTGGCGGCAAGAAGATCGCGCTTTGCAATTTCCTTCAAATTCACAGAAAACACACAGTCGAAACTAGATACTCATTTTGCTCCACTAACCTTTTTTACTCGTTTCACCTCGAAACTATTGAAACGATGTCGTTCGAGTTGATGGTTTCCCTCCTTATAAATAATCCATTTTTAGGTTGGATATATCCTTTGAGTTAGAGAATGGATAAATTTGAAAAAATGAAGTTAAGGATGATATGAAAATTGCAATTATTACGTTTTCTTAAACTTTGTATTTTTAAATTACGCAATTAAATTGAGAGTGAGGAATTACTTTATTTCCTTTAGCTACATTTGGATAGGTTGTCATAAAAGCAAAGCAGCTCCTACAAAAGATTGAAGCGAATCAAGATGAAATGAGGTGTCACTTCTAATATAATGATATATGTACTGAGTCCATTGTGCATCTCACCATAAGTGACGACACTTTGATGAGGTTCAGTATTTCATGAAGATAAAAGGGAAAGGTGACTAAAATTATGCTGAAAGCTAAAACAGAGATGGGAGTTGGAAGAGTCAACAGAAGATTTGATGTTAAGAGGATTCGAGGCTACAAAGTTCAAACAGAAGATAACTTATTAACAACAATAATGGATTTCATATCCGGATTCCAGATGGGAGATTCGGATTTGATTGTGCTGCCCTAGCCTAGCTAACAACAGAAATTAAAACGTCTGAAAGGCCTCAATGTCACTTCCTACATTTAGTCTAGTCTTGCTGCAAGTAATTTCCTAAGAGTCATTTTAATTGTACAAATTCTTGGCATTTTTTTATCGCTTCTCTTCCCCATGTTGGTGAAGACCAGTTTCACCTGAATTTTGTAAGCTGACATTTCCTTTAAATGCAGGCTTCTCTGCATTGTTGAATTGCTGGCACAATAGATCGGTTTGGCAAAAGTTATCCGAACCAACATTTTGCGATGTCAAGCCACCATCTGCTTGGGTTGATGAGCTCAGTTGCTGAAAGTAATCCTGTATATCAAGATCATCCCCAACTGGAATTGCACCCGTTAGAGTTTTTACTGCAAATTCGATGCATGGGTCTGGCCATGAATCCCCAAAAGGCAAGTCAAGAGGTAATCCTGGCCTTGCATCAGCATTATTCTCCATTTCGACCTTTCCGGCATGACTTTCTGGGGTAGCTAGGTTCCCCAGAGGCAGAACAGGAGGGCATCCTTGTTGCTTCTCATCAACCTCATTCTTTGGCTCTACCTTTCCAGCAGTCTCTTCTGGAGTAGCCAAGTCTGCAAAAGGAGTTTTGCTATTGTTCGACTCTAACAACACTTCAGTGCTTCTGGAAGTGTGAATGGTGGTGCACTTTGCTTCTTGCTCAGCTGTACTGGCTTCTGCTTCACCCAATTGTCTAGCTGGAATTTTACGAGCACGACTACTGGGTTTTAGTTCTGGTGTTGGATCGACTTCAATCCCTGCAAGTCGTTTTGAAGACCGACGAGGCACATTGGGATCACTTTTGCCCTTGGATTTACGGAGGCCAAGTTGGGTCGTTTTATTTCCACAACTTACTACCCCATTTTCAGATGAGTTATTTTCTTGAAGCGTTCCAACTGCAGGAGCTAAAGCAGAATCACTTTTAGCAAAATCACTTTTCCCTTCAATTTGCTCGGAATCCTTGGTTTGTGGCAGATTTAAGCTGCTTAGTTCAGTGCCTTCCCCACCTGCAACATGCAGTAAATTCAAATCAGGGGCGAGTTTTAAACTAACCTTGCTGAATGCTGAGTAAGGATTATCCATTGAACTCACTACCCCGAAATCCTACATTCATATACTATTTAGTTCCACATTTCATTCCAATAGCCAAAGAGTGAAATGGCATCTCTAGTTTAAAGCTAAATGTTCCATGACATTATACATGACCCGGCTGAGCACCTATTTTGTCCTCTTGGCCAGGACCTACGGCTTGTCCAAATCTGGAAAAGAGGCATTTTACTATATTTGTATGGTGTTATATAGCAATTTGTAGAGTTCTCACGTCTCATTTGATTCTATAATGAACAGAGAACCTTGACAGCTGCTCAAAAGAAAAGGAGAACAGAAAGAACAAAAAATTAAATAAATGAGAGCAAACAAAAATAGAATTTAATTGAAGGTCATGTTAAGCTGCAAGTTTAGAACTTTACACCGATCAGGAGTATGTTGAGAAAGAAGTGTGCATTCTCCTACAGAAGCAGAACTGAGGATCTTTTCATCCTTAACCACCTCATTCGAGTTCAAGCTTTGATCCCTGATTATCTGTCTCCTTGTTCCACTGTTGGCCAACTTCTGTTCTTCAGTTACAGCAGGTGACTGAAAGAGAAATAGGAAGGAAGTCAAAAGGCAATTCTTCATGAATCCACAATCCAACCTGAACAAAGGAATCAACTAGCAATGCACAAAAACATAGCAAACAATCTCAAGAAAGTGAATTCAATTATAACTGCTTCCATTATGCAACAAATTTATATAAAAACTGATACAATAGATAAAATCAAGATGTTCTCTTATTTCAACCATATGAAGAGAAATATAGGGCATTGAGTTTAGGGTTTAAAATAAACAAAATGTTCTGTCTGAATAGTATGAACTCTTGAGCACGTGAAGACACTTGAAGCAGATACCATGGATCTAAATTATAAACCAACGTTCAAATCTGTCTATTTCAAATCTTTGACCAGCCCAAACAGGCATCAGGCACAAGTATGCCTGGATATCTGACAATCACAATAATTCCACAAAGCAAGCGTAAGAGGCAACACATATGCAGCTCAAGTAGGCTGTTTCCATCACATCATTGAAAATCAGCCAAGTAAACTCAGAAAGCATCCTAAAAGAGGCCTTATGAACTTCTTAATAAAATTTTTCACTAAATCACTTCAGCCACACAAAAAATAAAAAATAAAAATAAAAATAAAAATAGTGATACACCATTGTAGAGACACTGAAGGCCATTGAAGTCAACAGGATGTGATCAGCTGCCACGTAGGGCACCAGATTGGCACCATGCAGTAAATATGATCTGTTTTCATAGGATGCATGTTATTATAACTATTATGGTTGTAAGTAGTTTCACAGCACTCAGAGGTAGAACCATTTTGATATTCAGGTACTTAAAGCTTTTAGTCCCTTTCGAAGGGGTTTTGTCTTCTTGTTCCAAGGGAAGCACCTTTTCAGTTCCTTTGAAGAGTTGCTAAGAAGAAAATAAAGCTTGTTATTATGTTTTAAGTGGTATTCATACAACCCAAGGAGTTTTGACTCCCTCCCTTCCATTTGTTTCAAACAGTCTAAAAAATGACAATTGCCTGAATGAAGGAATGGCTAAGGCCTTGTGTCCTGGACCCCTGGTGTCTGTGTCACACCGTGGATCAGGGCCTCATGGTCATTTGACCGTGTTCCCATGCAACAAGCATAATGATTATATTTTAGTGGCCAATAGAAAACTCTTATTGATTATTAGTCATTACTTTCCAACAAACTGAAATAAACAACAATTTTGTTCACTAACTACTTAATTAGAGTACCATGTAAGGACTGATAGAAAAATCAATATAAACAATTAAACAATTCTTTTCCATTCTTTTCCCTGCCATCCTGGACTTGAACCAGAGACCTTACCAGTGAAGTAAATCCTTGCACCTACAATCCAACCAAGAGGGAGAAAAATCTGGTAATGAGAACACTTACAGAGACTTTGGCATCTTCTAACTCAACATCACTGCTACCTGTGTCTTTCGGCTTGAATGCAAGCCTTCCTAGCTCTCCAGTTTTAAGATAACGAAGAACATCTTTCATGGAGCGGAATACATATCCACTGATAGGATCAGTGTAGTACTGCAGAAATTAAATAAGAATCAAAATCTGTACTGATTTACCAGTGACACAGGAACTAAAGAACTCTCTCTTTTTCTTCTTTCTTTTCTTTTTTTCTTGACATAGAACTAAGAGCACAAATATCGGGGAAATAGTTAATGATGCAATCAAGCAAGACATGGAACAAGCAATATTTTATAGTACACATTCAAAAGACAAGCAAAATAAAGATCTTGTAATTAAGAACTACAGAAACTATCTGAGAAGCTTGTCAAAATAAGCACATTGACAACAAAGAGAAGACCAGAAAAAGGAAGTAGAGACTGAGTACCGGGTCTCTTCTGATTGTATGAGCCTTCTTTTGTACTCTGATTTCCTTAATCCATCCTGGAGGTAACCCTTCTGCTATAACCCTCTCAACTACAACCTAGATTGCTTGAATAATCAAAACTTTAGAAAACCGATAAAGATGAAATCTATATGCATTGGAATAAACACAACCATAAAGAGACGATTGTGGCAGTAAGTGTAACGAACATTTCCTGCGGGGCGCTTGCGGGTTCCTTTTTTCTTCTGTTCGGATTGAGTATCATTGATCTGTACGGTGTTGAGATATTGAAACACCTCATCCTTGGAATTAAATTTAAGTCCACTTGAAGGAGCAATGTAACTCTACAATAAGCACAAATGGTCTTAAAATCCAAACAGGATTGTCTAGCTAAATGCTATTTAAGTCTCATAACATATTTCATTTCCTGATTTTGTTGTCCTTTGAACAAACACGGAGCCTTAAATGGATCTTTTTTCTCATTGAAATTTCCATTACGGCTTTCTAGTGAATATTGGAAGTCCAGTGGACTAATATTTGGCAAAAACCATTGCCATTCTATAAAAGATTATTGCATCAGCTAATATTCATCCTCCAACAACACAGCGGAAATGATAATTTACATTCTTAAAAGAGCACCATCAAATATAGTTCAACAAACACAGCAATCACAAGTCCTTTCATAAATGTATCATTTAGTTAGCATTTGGGGAGTACTTTTTGCTTTCTAAAGGGGCAATATAAGGTGCAATGCTAAAAGTCTCAGGCTCTCAAACGTGAATACACAGCTTCAAGTCTTGAGATCTGCCCCTTCACACAATATCAAATAGCTCACCCCACCAAGACCCATCCAAGATCCCTATTTGGCGGGAACAACACCAGGTATTTTTTTTTTTTCCTTTCAAAAGCAAGAAAAAGACTTTGCAAGTGCTAATAAAACGATGCCTTTAGCAATTTCAAATTACTTTTTTAGCTGTTTGAGTGCCAAAACGACGCAATTTTTACCTTCAAAAGCAAGAAAAATACTTTCCACATGGTAACTAAACGATTTGCTAAATCAAGCTACAAAACGCGATCTGAGAGCTTAAGCGAGCTTAAACGAACATGTGAAAACTAAAATATCAGTTTTAATAGGAGAATCAGAAACAGCACGAAAGTATCAAAGTAAAGATATCACATTTATGAAGCTACAACCCTAAAACAAGGTACCATCTGGTTAGGATTGTGAAAGTACTTTTTCTTGTTAGTAAGGGCCAAAATGAATGCAATTTTTGCTTTCAAAAGCAAGAAACTACCAAACATTGCCTATATGCGCGCGCGCGCACACACACACATTATATCACTGGAAACATAAATTTAACTATGATTACCTTGTCTTTCTTTCCATCCTTGCGCACTTTCAGCTCCACAGTCCAGCCTGCCGGAAGCCACTCCTCCTGCTTCTGCTCCGACATTTCGCCGGAATATGAGATTCTCCGACTATGATCGCCGGAAAATGAAGCCCTACTGCAGCGATCGACCTCCGACAGCTTCTCTCTCTACTCCTGCTTTCTCTCTCCACATAATAAGTCTCCAAAATGGGAGTATCGGACAAAGGAGTCCGAAACCACGTGTTGCCAAACTTTCTGCTGCAATTCGAGGGAAGCCAAACGTGTCGGAGATGATATATGCGATATATGATAAAATAATGAATAAATTAAACTTAACTCCCCGAGGTTTCTAACAAATACAGAATCCTCCCCCAATTCATCTCCTAAAATTACATAGTTCCTTAACATTTTGACTTTAGCCGCAGAAACGTCCCCCTAATTTTTCTTTATTTAAAAAAAAAAAAAAAAAAAAAAAAAAAAAAAAAAAACCCTTTATACGACTAGTCAAACGGTCAATCAACACTCTGCCATCGGTTCCTTCAAAAAAAGAAAAAGAAAAAAGAGTGATACTATTATGAGCATATATCATTCCTCCACAGGGATTACATGAACTTGAAAGGGAGCTAGTTGGAATTTTAACTTTATCACGGCTGAAAATGGAATTATAATATTTACATGTCAACCATATAGTCTTTTTTTTTTTTTTTTTCTCTTTTTGATATACATGTATTCTGGACCAGCTTGCGCGCAGCAGACTAAATCATACACCCCAAACAAAACTTTTGAAACAAGGCTTACGCCTTGCGGTTCGTAACTCAAGATATTAGTAATTAGTGGAAGTTGAACCCAGGATCAAGGGACTTGATAAGCTACCCACCCTTGGGTTCAACCACATAATCATATGGTGAATAATTTCACTGAATAATTATCCGTCAATGATACATTTGATATATAAAGGAAATAGGCAAGTTAATCTTGACTTGTGTACAAATTCACATATCTTATGAAAATAAAATTTCTTGCCTAATTCACTTAAAGAAAATTGAGTAAATTTTATCTGCCCTAAATGCAGCACAAAAATACTTAGTATTCTCCATTAGCTAACTACATAAATTGGATTACTAGTTGAAATTAGAATGGAAGCGCGTATAATAGCACTTGTTATTTTTAAAATTCTTGTCTAAATGCATTGATAATTACAATTTAGTTATTGGTACAAGCTTTTGTGTATATATTTTAAGTTATGCTGAAAGCACAGTCACATGCAGTAAAGCAAAATAGACCAAATCTATGCTGTTTGGCAAGTTGTTTACCTCCAAAGACAAACAAGCATCAAATTCACCATCAATAATAAGGATTAGAATAGGTTATTTGAGAATTAAAATCAATTTAGGAATGTTATTGGGTCTAGGAATATTAATATGGGAAATTCTTAATTTATTGTTAGAAAGGCTGTTGATTCAATTTGGATTTTCTTTCAGTTCAATAGCTAAATCAATGTTATTGTTATCATAAAATGGTTGTGGTAGCAAGTTAACAACAAAGCATGTTTCATTCAAGCAAGTACATTTCTATCTGCTATCAGAAAACATCACAAAACTTGCATTTCTTTTGGAACTGTTTCTACTTTGTACTATGCATCTCTCTTGCAATAACATTAGACATAACTTACAGTACAAACCACAAACTCTGCATTTCTCTGCCTGCAAATGAAAACAGAATTTTTGTTTCCTGGAAACAATTCTAATTTGTGAAAGTATAAATCAGTTGTGAAGTGGGTTTGGTCCACCAGGTACCATTCGGTGTGAAACTATGTGGTTTGGCCTCATGTCGCGGTGGCCAGATTCTGCAGAAGTGGAAATTGAAGAGAAGCTTTGCCAAAACAAAGAAGAGTACTTGCTTCTTAACCTTTGTTCTCTTTCTTCATTGGTACGTCGGTCCATATACCGGCAACAAGAAAAGTGGACTAGTGCCAGCAAAAGAATGAGAATCAAAAATGGTTGTGGAGAATGTTTTCTCATGATTCAAAGTGATGATGGGGAAAGAAGTAAAAGCAAAAACAGATTGAAGGAGAAGAAACGAGTTGTTTGGAGTTGTTTGTTTTGTGTTTGCCAGGGTAGAAGTTTATTAATGAGATATATATATCAAGCAACAAGTTGACTTTCTTATGTATAATAAAATCACTTTTGAATTCTCAAAACAAAAACAAAAATTGTCTCTAAACATATGAAAGTTGACTTTCTTTGTTTTCTGCAACAAATCGCTTTCCAATCCACGACTATATGCTACCTCAATTGTGTATTGCACTAATAAGTTCTTTAAGGAAGTATATGATTTTCGAGCATTTGGAGCTTTATTTCTTAAAGTCAGCACTTGTATACATGATCCGGACTGTGTGTGTGTGTGTGTATATATATATATATATAAATTGTATTTCTTTCCTTTTCTATCGGACGGCATTGAGCAATGCTTCCAAACTGCACTGCAGGACCACCCAAAGAGAATAAAACAGGTAAAAACTCCGTTATAATAGCTTTAGTTAACAGTTTATTAAATTTCCTTCATTTTTTTAGACCTTGCGAAAGCTAAACTGATGTTGTCAGCGTGCAGGCTGCTCCATTAAATTAACATGGAAATGACATATATATTACTATAGAAACAAACAATGTCAATTGCTATTTCTTATTATGCTTGGGATCTTAGACCCATTGCAGTTTTTCTATTGTTTTTTATTTTTATGATTATACTCGTATATATTTAAGCATTGACTAAACCTAGCTCCATGGATTATGTCATCTGTTTCAAGTGCATGAATTTAACAGGAAAGATAGGGGGGTGTTTGGGAAAAATTCATATAATAAATTTGGCAGGTACTTGTCATGTGATACCATAAAAGAAGTTGTAGGTAAGGAGGAAAAAAAAAATCTCACAACCGCCACTGCAGCTCCATATGGTCCCAGTTTTCGTTTCTTTTCCTTTATATTCTTGGCTGCCAAACAGAGTAAAGCATCTGTAGGCACAACACGAGTGTAACAAAGCAATTATGTCCATTCTAAAAGTAAAGTGTGTGGAGAAATGAAGCATGGGCAACTTTTGGTCATGTTCAGAAGTAACTTTTTCCCTTTGCTTGGATTCAAAGATGGGACATTGTTTGTGCCACCATCATATTTGCTGTTTCATTTGGATGAAATTGATCATAAAAGAGAGTCAAGTTCCTGGCCCCAGCCGTAAATAAATAAAAATCTATGCTAGGACAGTATGCTGCTTCACTGGCCATAAAGAATGGATCTTCTTTGGAATATATAGCCGGGAACTCGATATTACACGAAGTGATCATTTTCAAGACTTGAATCTGAATATTCTTAATTAATTAATAAATATGAAATTTATACCATTACACCAAATAATGATCCTTTGCCCCCATTCCATTTCTACAATAAAAATAAATAAATAAAACATAATGGCATAAGCAGGGCATTGGTCTGAATTGAATTCTGTTAACTCACAGGCGTAAAAGACTTGAAGACCAATTCTCATATTGACTTCACCATCCCCTAATTGAGGATGGTCAAAAAAAATTCCAGAGAACATAGTGGTTCTGCATAAAGCTAATTGCTACAAAGATTTACAAGTCTGTTACAGACACAATACAGTTCTTCAATCATATGACTCCGGCAAAACCCCACCAGGAGAGAGAGAGAGAGAGAGGAGCAACTTATGGTATCTACTATACATCTCTCATATGAATCTATACTTTATAATTTTGTTATAGAAACTAAAAACTCCGATCAATTGTGAAGTGGGTTTGGTCCACCTGGGATAACTTGGTGCGATACGCCACGCATTAGGCCGCTCTTGTGGTTTTTGTATTCCATGGAGCGTGAAGCATAGAAATGCTGCCAAAATTGAGGAGAGAACTTGGTTCCAAATCTTTCCTCCGTTCCTTTAGTTGTAGCCTTGTCGATGTACCGGCAACTGCAATGATGGGATACTGCTAGAAAAATTATGAAGATAAGAAACGGAAGTGAAAGATTTTGAATTCTCATCATCCAAACAGATTGAAAGAAAGAGCTAGCTGCGCAAAATGAGAATGGAAGCATAGAAAACAGAAATGATTTTTAGTTGTTTTTTATGTTTTAGCATGTAGGAACTAAGGAATTCTATTTATTTTGTAAGGGTCCGGGCAATAAGTGGTGAGGAAGGTACAACAAAAAATTTCACAATCAATCAAGTTAGAATGACATAAAACACCCATTTCTTTATTCATTGTTAGCCCTGCCAAATATTGTTAAATTATAATCATATATGCCCTCACCAAGGATTAAAAAAACAACCAAGCATTAGACAAAATGAAGGTACATGTGTAATGGTTGTACTAATCAAAGATCTTGAGTTCGAATCTCGCCCTCGTCAAAATGGGAAGGTTAAAGGAAAAGAGGAAGGCTATTCCGATCTTGGTACACATCGTTGGATATATCGCAGTGTTGAATTAGCAACAAAAAAGATTGTATGATTTGTTGATTAATGATTATGGATATATATCCCATTGCTAATACAAATGTTTCTCAATAGGATTGGGAGATTAGTCAGCCCACACCAATTTTGGGGTAGCATGATTAGGCAAAAGGTTTTGAGGGTTATAAATATTGGGACAAATTTAGAAATGCCGTTGAGGAAGGGGATAAGGCAATTAATGTAGTGTACACACTGAATGTACAGTATTGATTTGGATATCTCTCAATGATTAATTCAGCTACCAGCTTAGAAAGCGAAATTGTACAACTAAAATTAAAAACCTGCCACTGGCTTTGTGGTCTAATGGTAACCACGCCATGCTCGATCCTCTTGGCAAGGCTTGCTATCTCTGTTTGCAAGACCGATTTGTCGGGTTGGATTAATATATATGCCATCAAAAATTTATGTCAATGCATAGCCAGTGATCCTTTTCTACAGTCCAATTTCGTACCGGGTTATACTTAAAATGACTGAGGTATGATTTCTAAGCATCCAAACAGACCCTTAGATTTAGACCCAATCCATGAATGTTGAACAATATGTTTACTTTGTCCCGAACTTGACATATATCATTAGTACCAAAAGGTTACTTGTCAATTTCCATTATTGCCATTTAGCAAAAATTATAATGAAAGGGTAATACAAAACATATACTCCTTCCGTCCCAATTTATATGTATACATTGACTAAATACGCAATTTAAGAAATACATTAAGGGTGAGGCTATATATAACACACCTTTTACTAAATACAGCCCATTTTCTAAGTACAACTCACCCGTTTGTATTTTTATTAAAGACAGCACAATAAAAATTTAATAAATATACTCATTTTATAATTTACTAAATACAACCCATTACATAACAGAAATACTATAAGCAACCCATAATATATTAGAATTAATCAAATGACCATATTACCCCCAACACCATGAAAGAGCATCTTAAAGATGTTAGTTTGAAATTTGTACTCACCCTAAACACTTTCGTTTTAGGTTTCTTTGTATATTATTGGTAAACATTATATTTTGAATAAACTTGCTTCAAAATATGAAAAGTAGCGTTTTATAATCATTATGGTATGTTGGTTTTATGAAAAAACTCATGTTTCGATCGGAAAATCGAAAAAAAAAATTATGTGTTTGTGTTCGTGTTCGTGTTCGTGTTCGGATTCGGACTGGTACATCCGAATATGAAACTTTAGTATTCAGCTGTAGGAAAATATGAAGCTTTAATATTTAGCCGTAGGAAACCGAATGATGTCTTTTTCTTTCTTTTTTTTGGTTAGGTCCTCTACTTAATTCTATTCAAGGAGTACATATGCTGCAGCTATATATTATCATCATCATCATCCTCTCCTCCAAAGGCAACCCTCCGGGAATGCCTGATGGTTGCCGCATCAAGATTTGTCCGCCGTGCTCGTGCTGGTGCGTCGTTGAAGTAATGACGGATGCAGATCGAGGCCGCACAATATAAGAATCACGACTATGGTGAGCAGGGCAGTGAAAATGGCAATGCCAAACAAGGTCAAGAAATTAAGGATCTGGATAGTTGTGATCACTTGCTTCGACTGGTGTAGAATATTGAAGCAACAGTAATAGGCTAGGATGAACCTTGTTTTGTTATAATATTATAGTGGCTGCAGATACAGGTACTTTTGATTAGAGGGAACAATCTGCATATATGTAAAATTCAAATATAAAGCAAATATTGTTATTAGCAAACAGAGATTATAAGTCTAGCTATATAGTTCAGCTATTATATTAATTACAGCAAATGAAAATCAATTTTCGTAGCACACCAGTGAAGCATTCAACAAACAGAGCTGAAAAATTAATATAGACAATTGTTGGAATTATGATCTAACTGCCTTTAGGGCTGGACAAAGGATGTTCCACAGTATTCTATTCAGTTGAGTTGCTACAGCAGATCGACCTCAAACACAAATAGGAAATATAAGTTACTGTATATTACTATTTTCTGACTTCTTCAGTACACCCGAACTTCTCTTTTATATATATATATATATATAGGCCGTGTCTTGTGAAGATGCGGTTAATAAAAGTGAACCGATAAAATCACCGGATGAGATTGATTCAATGTTTGCGTCCAAATGAGAGTTTCAGGCTTTGCAGACTTTCTTTGTTTTAGGTAAGTGCTTTGCAGACTTTCACAGAAGATTGATGAGTAACTTTTTACACACTTTTCAAAAAACAAAAAAAAAACCTTACCCGGTCAAACATTCAAAATAGACTCTTTCTTCTTCCATGATTACTCTCTCTCTCTCTTCTCTCCTCTCTTCCACCATTTTCTCTCTCTCTTCACCCGCCATTGCTGGACTCGTGCACACGTCCCCAGAGGTAAGCTTTTGAACTCTCTCTCTAGTGGTTGAACAGAGCATTCCTTTTGTGTGTGAATCTGAAACTGATGGCAAACCCACATTGCTCATCTGTTTGTATTTTTTTATTTTTTATTTTTTTAGTTCTGCAGGATAGGCAAACACGCCAATATTTCTGTAGTTTAGATTTAGTCAATACTTTCTGTTTGCCTTTTTTTTTTTTATATTTATTTATAGAAAATCTGTTTGCCTAGGTGATGATGTTGAAAGGGGACCAAGAAAAAAGGCTTGTGTTGGAGTGAGATTGAAGTTTGTTGTCAAATTGGCAAGGCTTTTTTGCTTGCAATTGGCTGGTACCTCACTCTCACATAAAAAAGTATTCATCACACCTTCC
>JAESVK010000400.1:2094091-2117662 GCA_017140935.1 Hamamelis virginiana
CGATATAGCACATATATGAGAGTTTTTAGCTTCTGGGTCTTTGGAAATTTGTTTTCTCTCTTTCTCTCTTTCTCTCTCTAAATTATTTTTATATTTTCTGTCGATATTTTTGTGAGTTTTGATTATTGATTGACTGCCCTTTATCAGCTTTAGGGTTTTAGAGATATTTTGTTTTTGTTTTGCTTCATTGTTGTTCTTGTCGGTTTAATTATTTTCTGTTGCTTGTTCTCTCTATAGTTCTGAGTACATCGATTTAGGTGATTTTTAGTATTTTCCCTTTGTTTCACTGGGTGACTCTCTCTGTGTGTACACAATAAGGTAGTGTGAAAAGCAAGGATTTAGAAGAGATTCCAAAAGTAACTCTGTTTTCTTTGGGCCTAGAATCTCTCTATATCTCTCTGCGATTTTGCTGCTGCTTTTTCTTTCTTTTTTTTTGCTTTTTTTTGCATATACTACGATTCTGGGATTCTAGGTATTCACGCTCGCACACCCACACACTTACAAAAGTTTGACGAGGTTGGGGATTTTTCTTTAAATTGTTGTTTTCAATGTTGCATCTGTTCTTTGATATCCAATAATCCAGATTAATTTTGGGATATTTTTTATTGAGGGGTTTGGTTGAATCTGCCATTCGATTAGTAGAATTGGTGTTCATAGGTGTAAGATTCTGATTTTTTTGTTCTTTTCATTGGTTTTAAACAAATGGAGAGTACGTTTGAATTTGATAGTCTGATCTTGATGTTTTTTTCTTTTGAATTATTACAATTTTTTCAGGTGTATTAATGATCTGGGTCTTATCATTTGGTTTAACAATAGGGAATTCATCATGCCGGGTGGATATGGATATACCACTATCTGAATAATGAGCGCAGTGCTCTTACTTATTATCATTGAATTCCTGAACCCAAAACACAAAATCTTTGAATTCCAGTTATCTTCTTCATGAACTTTAAGATCTTAAGATGTCTGTAGATTGGGGCAAAGAAGTTTAGTTGGAAATTGCAATCTATTTACCCCAGCTTGCTGTTTACTATTTATGGGATTTTGTGTAAGTAGAAGTTTCATGCTATCATGAATCATATGCTGCAAGCCTGCAACTGAATGTTAAATATTATGGCCTTCACACTGACTATCCCAACATCTTTGTTTGATCCACATTGGTCATATATACAGCAGCTCATATGAAGCATTGGTTTGATATGGTACACATGATATTTGGCAATATGGAAACCTTGCACCTCAGTTTGCTAGTGCACTGCCTTGAAGCTGGACCAGTTTGGAAGTATGATTCCATAGTTCTCTGTCTGTTTGTTCGGCAGACCCTGTTCTGTTTTTCCCTCACCCTTGTTCCGGGTATGGGGTTAAGTCTCCAAGTGTAGTTGGGCTGGTTATTACTGACCTTATGTTACCTATCTTTGCCCTACTTCCCTATTTAGCTACATCTGGGTGATTCACCCATGCTTTTCGGGTGAAGTTAGTTTCCATGGGGAATTCTTTAGGGGCACTCTAACTTCTCCTATGCACGAGTTTCGGATTTTGCATTGTTATTGCTTCAATAATTTGAACTAATCCATATTATACCTAGTAAGTGGGCTTGGGGTCTCCTAAATCTCAGGACAAGCCGGCCAAGCGCTGTTCATATCATATAAAATTGGCGGGTTGCATTTCTTATACTTGATTATAATAAAGTCATTGCAATTGTCTAATTCGGTTTATTTTCTTAAAATATTATTTTGGTGACCATAACTGATACATGACAATAATGCAAGGCAAATGATTATAAAATTAAAGCTTGAAGTATTTCTTTTCTATATGATTTTCTGAACACTTCACAACGTGATTCTGGCTGATTCAAAATTAAAGTTGACATAAAGAATATAGCATGTCCATGTCTAGCATAGTAACCATTTCAATATGAGTTTCGTGCAACAATAATTTAAAAACTATCTATGGGTGACCTTTTCCAACCCAAAAATAAATTTTATTTTCATGTTAATGTATACTGCAAGTTCTAACTTATTATAGCTGATGCTTGTAGGATGTTTTATGGACCCGGAGGCCCTTATGCACTGTTTGCCGGAAAGGATGCTAGCAGAGCTCTAGCAAAAATGTCTTTCGAAGATAGAGATCTGACTGGGGATATCTCTGGTCTTGGTCCATCTGAACTCGATGCCTTGCAGGATTGGGAGTACAAATTTATGAGCAAGTACGTTAAGGTTGGGAGTATCAAGACAGTTCCAGTAACTGATGTTCCCTCCACTAACGAACCGGCAGAAGCTACCGACCGCGATGTTTCTAAGCCTGCCGAAAACGGTTCGACTGAAACCACCACAGAAGCTACTGACCGTGATGTTGCTAAGCCTGCCGAAAACGGTCCGACTGAAACCCCTTCTGGTGGTGATGCCGAGAAAGAGTAATGTTGTTTGGTATGCGAGCTGGGGAAACCCTTTTTCAGTGGAGATGCCTGGAAAAAATAATGTTATTTTGGTGCATGTATTTCTTTTATCTTGATTAACATATGGGTGTACTTTCTAAAGTTTAGGATACTCCTGTTATAAATACAGACTTGTTGAATGTTTAATCTTTTAAATAATGAATGAGGCATGTTTAACTTTTGGCGTTCAGAGTTAGCAACTTGCTTTACCTCCCTTGTGTTTTTGTTGCTATGGAGTGATCACGGTGTTGATGAATCTCAAATTTGGAGTTGCCTAATGAGTTCTCCTTTGAACACTTTCTGGGATCACAGTGGTGATATCACTACCCTCTTCAAAGAATTCCACATATAAAAGTCTCACACGAATGCGAGATGTCAAGTTAGTTGTCAAAATAGCAAAAAAGTTGTCTCAATTTTACTAAAAGCTCCAGTATTTATACATGCGAAACATAAATACAAATTAATACAAGATAATTAAGGTAGCTATAAATTTCATTTTGTCTATGTTTTGCGCTTTAATAGGTAAAACGTGAGAGCAAGGTCACCTTTTGGAGAAGATTAGGAAAAGAAACGGTTCCCTACAAGAAGCCCACCGGCTACCCATGAAGTAAAGTAGATTCAATGATTCACTGGTAGGAATATAGTTGGCTTTGGTTTTATATTTATTTATTATGTCAAAAAATTTATTATACTTGTGAGCTACACTATAGAAAGTAGTCTTCTTCTTTCCGTCAAATCCTTCCCACCCTAATTAAAAACAGAACTAGATATCTGAATATGGTTGCCTTTGATGTGATGATTTATTTACCTTCTTTTTTCTTCTTTGGTGAAAAAGGGAATTTCTTAAAACACAGAGAATGACCAAAATGAGAGGATTTTTGTTTGTTTGGGTGACTAAAGAGTTTATACTTATAGCATCTCTAATGGGAGTGCTATATTAGTTGTCATTACCAAAATTTGGCATTAACATTCGAATAACTTGATCCTATGGAGAGCCATTTAGCTCCAAATTTGGAACTTCAATTGGTATTTGCCCCTCAAATGACACTTGCCATTAGAGATGTTCTAAATTGGATAGTAAAGTCTCATTAAGTGTCCTATCATATGCCCGAACTCCTGTTTATGTTAACCACCTAACATCTAACGCAAAAAAAAAAAAAAACAAAAAACAAAAAACACAAATCAAACAATATAGAGGTACTATGGTAAGGTGCACCTGATGCATATCTTGTGCCCTCTTGTAGAGCCACTTGCACTATAAATTTTAGAAAACTGATCGTTGGATTAGATACTCATATAATGTATGTCATACCTGCCAAAAATCACAGCGATACATTGGTTGGCTTATGACAAAACTGACTGCTAAAAAATGATAACATTTTAAAAAATAAAAAAGTCATAGTTTTTTACAGTTACATTTTTCAAAAACCAACCGTTGGATCACTGTGATTTTTGGCAAACATAATATACATGATAGGAGTATCTAATCCAACAGTCAGTTTTTCAAAAAATTTATCATAAATGGCTCTACAAGAGGATACCTGATGCATAAAGTGCACCTGAAATTTGAAGCTATATATATATATATTAGATCTCCTTTATTCGGGAAAATAAAAAATGAAATAAAAATGGTCTCGATTGGTTGAAAGCTCGGTGTTGAATTGTTTAATTAGATATGCTCTCTCTCTCTCTCTCTCTTTCGCTATAGAAGAATCGTGACCTAACACCTACCAACAAGAAGCCAGAAACTTGAAACTGAGAAAAAAGGCACAATAAATGGGCAGCTTAAATATTTTAAAGACTAGCCGAAAAGCATCTCACAAACTTGAATTCAACGCCTCTAATTCCAATCCCATCAATCATCAATTTCAAGTCCCGACAGAACCAAAATTGTTTCAAAGATAGGAGGATGGGGTTTTCACATTTCTTTGAACAAAAGTCTCTCACTCTTTAATCTAACATATGATAAATAGCCACGTGGCATTAGATGGTGAGGTAGTGAAACCATTCAACCAAACCAGCAGAGAGATAAGATTCCAAATTTTCCTTCTGTTTTCTCTCGTCTTCTTGGCAACCAAACAGAGCGTAAGATAAAATTTTCTTTTAAATAATGTAAGAATGTTAACATAAATCTTAATATAAAATATAAAATGATTTCTGTCAAATTCAGCTAAAAAAATTTTTAAACATCCATGACATTCAAAGGTGATTTCTGTCCATCCATATTTCCACCTGATCAATAATGATTGAGATTCCTAGATGATGATCATTAATTACAATAGAAATTTGTTTGTTTGTTTTTTTTTTTTTTTTTTTCCACTTCGTACTCCGTTTGGTTACCTGGAAAAGGTAGGAAAAGAAAAGAAATTCAAATGCAAAATCTCTGATTGTCAACTGAAACTGATGCCACTAGATCAGATAAGTGGGTGAAATTTTCTATACTTTGTGGAGTAAAAACAACATATAACAAAAGATTGAAAATTTTGCTTTTTCCAACTTCTCCTCTGTTTTCTCTGCAACCAAATGAGACTTGGGAAAATCTGTTAGTGAGTTCAAAACATTCTAAAGACACCCTACCAGACAGAAAGCATGCAACCCAAAACACCTCTCAAATAGTTATATTTCATATACAGATCAAATTAAGGAGCCTAAGAATCCCAATTCAAGACCTCTTCTCAGAAATTTTTCAATTTTTCAACAGAATTTTCATGATTCATATTTGTTCATTTCCTATCAATTCCTTTTTCCTTTTTCATTAAATTTTTACTCAACAAAGTCTTATTTGGACTACTAGAAATCTTGCTACGACTATCTAGGGCCATATGAAATGTCAAAAGTCATAGATCATCATGTCGTGTTTCACACCCTTGACCTCTCCCACGTTATTATTGACATTCCCCTTGTTATTGTAGTGCAATTGTGACACTTGAAGGCACAAAAATCTGTCATGTAATATTTCATATAAAGATCATTGTGTCTATTTCACAACCTTATCATTATACTCTTATCTAGGGCCATATATAATAGCGTCCTTTCAAATCAATGTATTACCAAAAGATGGAATTGACTAGAAAAATATAAAAATTATAAGTCTTCTTAAAAGTTCAATAACAAAAACTTAAAGCAACTCAGCTACCTGACATCTTAAAAAAGACAGATACAAAATCAATGATATGTATCATATACAAGGCAACGAACAAAAATCTGTAAAATGGGCAGAATTGAGCACACTAAATATATCTAGAACGGTTGTTACATATCTTCTCAAACAGTGAGAAAATAAAGGATCATCTCATACAAACAGAGTAAAAAAGACTATGTACAGTAACGATATGGACAGTTACACTACCTCTGTTGGAACCCAACATTCCACTGCGAGCAGCCAAAGTGAGGATGTTTAATACCATATAACTAAGACTGCAAAAGTGGCTTTCATCTGTATGCATTCAACAAAGTTTTATTCTGCTTCTTGCATACAAGTTATATAGTTTTCAGAGAAAAAAAAGGAATATAGCCTATGTCTTCTAACCCACTCAGATACAAATCTCAAAATGCTGTTATCAAAGTGCAAGAGACTTCACCTCATCTGCTTTCCATTGTCCTTCCTCATACTTGTACCACCTCATGAACCCTTCATCATTTTTTGTCCGTTGGCACATAATGCACGAGTCTTCCATGCACGTCAAAAATTCACGTAACCGAGAAGCCTTCTTCAGAATAGATTCATCAAGCTCCTTAACAACCCTTTTCGATTCAGGAGGCGGACGAACTTCTATCAGGAGGCAATGTGATATGTTGAGCACTTCTAGGTGTTCTAAGCCATCCAAGAGAGAAATCAGAGAGTCCTTATATAGAACTGAGCACCGGATGCTTAAAACCTTTAATTTTGGAAGAAATGCGACTAGTGTATTAGCAAATAAATTGTCACAAGGGCCCATAATCTTGAGCTGAGATAAGTTCTTGCAGTTCTTAGTAATTTCCTCCATGAGGTACAGGGGATTTGCTATGCTAGGCATTGTCAAAGATTCAAGATCTTCCCACATGCGAAAAGCTTTGCATAATACAGTCTCCTTTATTCGGTTCCAAGCTGGCAAAACAAGTCGTTTGAGCCGTGGGCACCTGCAATAACGACAGACAGTAGAACAATTTTCATTCCAACCTACCAAATTTTCATTTCATAATTAAAAAGGATTAGTGTAAAACTCCCAATATATCTGAAAGTATCTGAACCTCTCCTGCTAGTAAAGTCAGGACCCATTACACCCCTCCTCTCCTCAGTGCCTTAATATATGAAAATACAACATTGGGACTTTTTTTCTCTGATATGTATAGTTACTTTTGGCTTGATATTTCTAAAAATACACATAAACAGTCTTTTAATCATTTTACAGGGACAGAAAATTTACCGAGAGGAGGAGTTGATGCTGGCATCAGTGCATCACAACCTCAGGAGAGAGCATATTTTGGATATATAAAGGGAGACCAGAGATATAATTGAAAACCTTGAGGAGGTTTACGATTTTAGATTTATAAGTAACTTGCTTGGAACTACCTTTCAGCAGTATAGGTCAGCTGATCATCACTTAGGTATAGATTGAAATGGAAAATCAAGGTAGTTATGCTTCCCCGGCTAAGACTTAATGAAGTCTTCAACACACGAGTTAACATCTTATCAGATCGGCCATCGACATAGACATAGGGATCCAACGGGATTTTGATGAAATTAGATTTCAACATTGTTAGATCAAGAGTTTTCCAAAGCAGAGGGTCACAACAAGCCAAACGCCATGTGCTACAAACATGAGCAATGCCAGAAGTTAACTCGAAGGTGTTGAAAGACTGGAATATCTTCACAAGAACATCAATTTCCATGTCCTCCCATTTCCTCACAAAGTAACCATTTTCCATCTTGCCGCGTTTCAAAAAGTATCTGAGGAGATTCAGTGCATCATGATGCCTACATAAACAATACATAAGCATCATTATAATTCACAATGGAAAAAAAAAAAAAAAAAGGAAATCAATATGAATAGTTAACCCACACAATTTAATTTCTCAGCGTTTAACTTTTTTGTCATTCTCATTAAAAATATAATCAACACAAGCATACATGTGAGAGGATTTCTAGTTTCAAATTGTTATCGTACGACTTTAATTGTGAAGAAGTCCTTAGAGATCATTATAAATCATCTAACACCTCTCAGATTATAGCTAGAAGAACTGGGTAATACTTCAAAAAGGTTTATTAATCAACTAAAGGGCTCTAGTGGGTGGATAAATGTTGATAGAACAAAAATCTCCGCAATATTTTACTTTAACTACTTTTGCTGCTATGAATGATACAAAAAGTTAAAAGAGACATAACACATTCATTTTATATTTGGCACTGACTACCAGTATTGAATAACAACCACAATAGCCACCTAGCCAGTACAAGTAGTAACAACTTTGAAGGTTTAGGATTATCATACATCAACGGAAAAGCAACATATGGATAAATAAATGGGTCGATAACCCGTAAAAGGCTTTTCACAAGAATGAGCTTAAAGAATCAGCTTAGACTGTCAGATTCTTAAATGCCTTAAAATTTGCTAAAAGAATACACAAAAGAATGATTTAGTACTGATGATTGATTTTTTTAAGAAAGTGCCGATGAATCTAAATTGCCACTTTTTTCTCTTTGAACAAGCAGGAACCGTCTCCATGATCAGTCCCTCATTACATAACTAAGAACCACTCTTAGTCTAGAACTTAAAAGTCTTTTTGAAAAACACAGACAGCAAAACTTTAATGAGCATGTAGTTCTTCTCCTAGAAACAATAAAAGATCATATAAAAACTATGTCAATTGAAGGAAAAAAAGAAGCTTTGAGTATCAAAGTTTTTTAAGTCCAGTGTTAGCTATGTGATCGAAAGACTTGTTTCAGGGGATATTTCAGCTAGATAAAAATTTATAGAAGGCTCCTAAATACCCTGCATTTCTAGGGAGATAGAAATCAGGATGTAACTAAATTAGAGAAAGAAATTTCAAACATAAAGAATCACAACATAATTCTACAGAGATCACAACATAAAGGCCCAACATAATCATCAACAATCACAACATAATTCCACGGAGATCAGGATATAACCAGGAAAAAATAATAATAATAATAATAATAAAAGACAAATTGATCATCGAACATTTTGCATTCTTGACCCTGCTTAAAGATATGGTCATGATTAAACGTTTAATCTTATAAAGGCCCCAAATAAAAGATCCACAGCTATATCGACTAACGAATTTAGTTCATCATTTCAGAAAAGTCAAATCTGCACCAAATATGTACACACATGTACATAAATGGAAGTGTAAAGAATCAAGCTTTCTTGCTGTAAAATTTCTGGGTTTCATCAAATTTTAAGCACAAAGTCTTCTTTTATAAGTTTCCTCCCAATTACCACCATCTAGATCTATCTTTTTCTGATTTCCACTCAAAATTGGAGATGCAAATAGATAAATAAATAAATACAAATATACATATATAGAGAGAGAGAAAGATGAGAGAGTGACCTTCGACGTTCAACCTTCAACCATGTTGTTGTGGTTGATCGACTTGTAGCTTCTTTTGCTCATGATTCTGGTCGTATGAACTTTCCCTTTTGGGGGTTTCCAGGACAAGTGAGTGAGAAGGAGGAGGAGGAGGAAAGAGAGAGAGTCGGATTCCAGGGTGTTCGAAATGACTAAAAAGGCCTTGCTTATTTGAAATCTGCACCAGTTAAGTTAACACCTGAATCTTTTCCTTAGTCCTTACAAAAATTGAAAATTACAAGATCAACGCTTCGTGTGACGAGTGACGGGTGGAAATCGTGTGTCTCGCCCACATTCATGCCCCATCCCTTCGATTTGGCCACGTGCGCTTCATGCCTCAAAATTAGAAGCCTGGACAGCGAAATACGGTGACCTGTCTGACAATGCCCACGTGCCTTTCCTACTCTTTACTTTACTGTCTACCGATTGTCTTTAAGATTTCGGCATTTTAGGTGAATATAATCTTGAGTTTTTAAAATATTACATCAAGAATCTCGAGTTTTTTTCCAAACTCACCGTTTAAAAAAAAATATATACTATACTAACCTTCTTCAAAAAATATATACCACAATGACCCTCTAATTGATCAAAAGGTATAAATCGCTGTTTAAAACAGCGGTTATTTAAAAGATATACAAAACCACTGTTTGAAACAGCGGTTCTTTGGTCTAGCAAGTGATTTTTTTCTTTCTCCTATGAACAAAGTTCAGGCTTCGCTACCCATATATATACATAATCAAAAGCAAGCTTTAATTGTGGACTGACACACTTGCAGTTCTTTTGCAACAAGCTTTAATTGTGGATCCAAAGCAAGCTTGAACTTTATTACCTTTCCTTCTCTTCCTTGATTAGCAGCAGATTCTAAGACTTCTCTTCCTCCAAGACCATTAAAAGCGCCAACTCATTCTCAAGCACTAGCAGCGGATGATTTGAACAAAGAAAAGAGTTTTTTTCTAAAATGGGCAGAATGGGAGCACCATGGTCGTAAATGATGGAGAAATTAACATGGAAAGTGATAATGGAATTGCTGGAAAAGGTAGTGCTGGTGACGCAAGTGGGAGCAGAAGCGGAAACAAGAGTGGAGTTGATCAAAGCCGGTTTACACAAAGAGTGGCCGCTCTTCACTGAATCAGAGTGTAGAGAGAGATGGGGAGCTGGGTTGAGTGCTGGGAGGAGAAAAAAAATGGTCTGGCAGTTAAGAGAGAGAGGGGGAAGAGAAGAAAAAAAAAAGAACAAATGTGTCAGTGGAGAGAGAGAGAGGGGAGGAGAAAAAAAAAATTGTGATGTAAAACCGTTGTTTCAAACAGCGGTTTTATGTGGTATTCTATAACCGCTGTTTGTAATAACGGTTTATGCCTTTTGACCGGTCAGAGGGTCAGTTTTGTATATATTTTTGGATGGAGGTCAGTATGGTATATATATATTTTTAAACGGTCATTTTAGAAAAAAACTCAAGAATCTCATCCAAAGATAATTATATAAATATTTTCTTTAGACTAAAATATCTTTACATAGATAAAATAATAATCATTTTACTAAATAAACCGTCAAAAGTCAAAAAAAAAAAATTCAAAATATTTGTTAACAATTCTCAATATTTCACTAAATCCCCAATTTAATATATAATCCTCAATTTCCATAAATGAACAGAATTCCTAATTTAACAAAGGATCCTCAATTTTATTAAGAATCTTCAATTCCCAACTTCAAATCCATCATTACTGGGGGACATGAAATAACAAACATTGATTTGACGTATTGGAGATTGGAGATTATGTGTAAACTTGTGAATTCTATGTAAAATTGGGGATTCTGTGTAATATTAGAAATTGAGGATTACGGGCAAAATTAAAGGTCAGAGTCAAATTTTGACCATTTGATTGGTATTTTTGTCCAAAAAAATAATGATAAGTTCATCTTCGTAATTATTTTTTGATCGGGTTCATTCACATAACATTTTGAAAATTTAGAATTATTGAAATGCCCTTAAGATTTTATTGATGTGAATTATATGCCATTTATATATATATATATATATATATATTTCCACTAAAAGTCATTTATGGTCCTTCAATGTTTTTTTTTTTTTTTTTTTGGGTCCGTTATCATTTAAATGATTAGTCATTTGGTTAAAGACGCTTCAATATGTAAGAGCTATTTTTATGGCTCTCTCTTCTCTTACCAAAAAGACATAATTATACATGCATTTTTTGGGTCTTTTAGAAAAATAATTAGAACTAAACTTTTGCCTAAGTCAAAATTTGAAAAAAAAAAATGCTAATGCATTGGAACATGCAAGTTTTAACTTTTAATAGTCAAAATATCATTTTTGCATATGTGACAGCTTTGTCTAGATCTTTTGATTTAGCCATATTTGCCTTCCCATTTGAAGAAAAAGTCAAAATGGATACGAAGATGCCTACTCCATTGAAGCTTGATTTTTGACATTTTAAAAAATAAAATGCCTAAAATGAGCGTTCGTATGTAATTATTGAAGTTGCCCTAAAACTCTACTTTACCATTCTAAGCAAAATCTCACACCTTTTGCTTTGATTTTGGCTCCCCGCTTTTCTTATAAGCAGAAATTATGGATCAAATATGAAAATAATAGAAAATAGTATATATATATATATATATATAATTTGCTTTATTGTGAAAATATAAATATATGAAAGATTTTCCGGTTCCTTTCAATACTGTGTGGTAGCTTGATCTTTTGAAAGGGATACTTCAAAATATGTTCGACGTGACATCAAAAGATCAAGCTGCCACTACGAAATTATTTTTGGTATGCTGTTAATGAAAAGTAATATAAAAGTTCTCTCTCTCTCTCTCTCTCTATATATATATATATAAATTTGATCTTATCATGACATTTGTAGTTCTCTTGGATCGTTCATTTCTGGATGCCTCCTATTTATAATAGTTGAGAGTTAAAATTAATGATTTAAAAGTACATCTGCATCTTATAAGATCATAACTACCCATATAAATATTGCCTAACAATTATCACATTAATTCTTTAAATTAATTAATATTTTAAATTTTAAAAATAATTTTAAATAAAATTAATTTAAAAGAATCTTATAAAGCTAATTCAAATCAGACCTTAGGGGGCCGTTTGTGTAGCTTTTTCTAAAATTACTTTACAAAATTATCTCTTCACAAATCACTTTAGAGTTATGTTCAATGCCTTTCTCGTTGAATTTTCCATATATGATTGTGGTAGAAGTTGGGATCCGTGGCTTTTGTTACAATCACTTCTAAGTTCCATTATGAAAATTTTGACAATCATTCTATCACCTTTTAAAGCTGTTTATAAGTGATTATCATTCAATCTCTTAAATCAAGTGAAATTTTAAACTCCAACAATAATTTTATAAAAATATAATGCAATCGGGGGCTCAGTGTATCAAGATGAAACAAACAAGACTTGATTTGCCTTAAAATGCAATTTAAAATGGGGAATTTTACCTCGGTATTTCCATAGTTTGAAAGAATTACTTATATAAGCTCACGTATTAAAAAATTACCAAGATACTTCTGTTACCCAAAATGCCCTTCAAATGATAAAATTCTCACTTTTATATTGAATCCCCAATCGTGTGAAGAGTCCCGAATCCACAGATTGCATGTAATCCCAATTTAATAATGTCAAATCACACTCCCAATCTAGTCAGCACATGCTCGCATAAGTTATGTAAGCACGAAACCCATAAATAATTGTAGGATGCATATTTAAAAAAAAAAAAAAAAACTATCTACTGGATCAGATACTATACTTATGAATGTCTTGAATGCCAAAAATTACAGCGATCCAATGTCGGAATTTCAAAATATGGTTATGAAAAACTATGATCACTACAAACTGTCACAATTTTTTCAGTGAGATTTCCGTGAAACCAACCGTTAGATCATTATGATTTTTGGTAGACATGACATACATAAGTATAGTATCTAATCAAACAACCAATATGTATCTCATAATTATCTATGGGCTTCATGCTTACATATTTCTGTGTCAAATCATATTTATGATACCATGGTTACAAATCTTGAAAAGTCAAATCATATCTTAATGTAACAAATTTATTAAAAATTAAAAAAAAATATTTATATTAAAAGAATTAACAAAGAAAAAATATTTTGATTTGACATTTCAAATCTTTACACTAAATGGGAAGTGAGGATTTTTAATAGTTTTGGAGGATTATGAACAAAAATATGGATTAGAAATTCTGTGTGTTTTTTCTATTTTGGGTGGAAGGGAATTTTGTGCTATTTTGGGTATTATGAGTTGAATGAGGATTGGTGATCATGAGAAAAAATGGAAATTATGTGTAAAATTGGGTATCAAGAACCTTTTATATTTCAATAATTCTTGATGGGACAAGTAATGTGATGATTTGATGTTAAAAGGCAATGCAATAATATTTACCGACCAATTTGGGAGATTGATGATTGTTAAAAAATTATAGAGATTGGGAATTATTAGCAAAATTGAGGATTATTCACAATTATGGGACTGAGAATTGTGTGTTATTTGAGAGATTCTTCAATATTTTTGTAGTTGAAGATTCTTTAGTATTTTGGGAATTATGTGTTTTATTAGAAATTGTGTGGAAAATTTTTCTCAGATTTCAAAAAATTTGAATGTTGGAAAGTGAAAAGGTCCAAAATTTGGTATAGAAGTTTTGTAGTAAATTTTTCAAAATATAAATTTATTTAGATAATTTTTTTAAACTATGGGAATTTTGAGATAAAAATCTCTTTAAAATATGATCTTCTGATAATTTTTCTTGACCAAAATAGTGTTTATTCGGCAGGGCTCAAAAATGGAACAACCTATCATGAAACTAACGTATCAATATTGGGGGTGGGGCTATATACAACAAACCATTTTACTAAAGGCAGTTCATATAAAATTTTCATCGGGTTTATTTTACCATTTTCCAATTACAGCCCACTAATTTTTTAGGTAACCCATTATTATACAAAACAAAAATTTTAAAATGCCATAAATGCCCAAAGTCTAAATATTAGACACGCAACCCATTACCCCATTAATTGAATTTAAAAAAAAAAAAAAAGGTCTTCATCTTTTTCATATTCATCTTAAAGATGTTAGTTTGAAGTTTGTACTCACCATAAACACTTTTGTTTTAGGTTTGTTTGTATATTATTGGTAAACATTATATTTTGAATAAACTTGCTTCAAAACATGAAAAACAACGTTTTATAATTATTATGGTATAGTGGTTTTATGAAAAAAAAAAAAAACTCCCGTTTCGATCGAAAAATTGAAAAAAAAAAATTATGTATTTATGTTCACATTCGGACTGGTACATCCAAATATGAAACTTTAGTATTCGGATAGTGAATACCGAATATTGTACGTTAGTATTTAGCTGTAGGAAACCGAATATCATTTAACATATTCAGTTGTAGGAAACCGAATATCATTACACATATTCAACTGTAGAAAACTAAATATCATTACACATATTCTGCTGCAAGAAACGAATGTAATCTTTTTTTTTTTGTTTTTTGTTTTTTGTTTTTGTGTTAGGTCTTCTACTTAATCTTATTAGATGCATTATATACAAATCGAATGTAGTTTGCAGTATTCCCAAAGCTAATACCGAATATGTAAGTTTACTATTCAACAATTATATATGGTTTTGTATATAGTGCATCTAATAGAATTAAGTAGAGGACCTAACAAAAAAAAAAAAAAAGAATACCACATTCGGTTTCCTACAGCTGAATATGTGTAATGGTCGATTTCATACGGTTGGATATGTGTAATGATATTCGGGTTCCTACAGATGAATATGTTTAATGATATTCGGTTTCCTACAGCTGAATATGCGTAATGATATTCGGTATTCACTATTCGAATATTAAAACTTCATATTCGGATGTACCAGTCCGAATGCGAACACGAATACATAATTTTTTTTTTCAATTTTCCGATCGAAACAAGGTTTTTTTTTTTTTTTTCATAAAACCATCGTACCTTTTATAAAACGCTACTTTTCATGTTTTGAATCAAGTTTATTCAAAATATAATGTTTACAAATAATATACAAACCAACCTAAAACAAAAGTGTTTGGGTGAGTACAAACTTTAAACTAACATCTTCAAGATGTTCTTTCATGGTGTTAGGGATAATATAGTCATTTGATATATTTTGATATATTATGGATTGCTTATAGTATTTCTGTTATGCAATGCAATGTATTTGTAAAGCGTAAAATGAGTTATCAATTAAAATTTTAAAGTGCTGCTCTTCGTAAAAATAACAAATTGGTGAGTTATACTTAAAAAAATGCGCTGCTCACAGTAAAAGCCGCTTCCCTCCCTAACACTGGGCTTACATTTCTGAAATATCACTTTGTCCGTCCATCCGTCATCTAGGCTAGTTGTCTTGTGTGTGCTTCCCGGTGGAAGGAAAACACAGGCATGGCAGGAGGAGATCACGGACACGTAGATGGAGGAGACTTCAGGACGAAGGTGTGGACTATGACTGGGGGGCCAAATTGCAGGCCCAAACACTGGAGACGTAACACTGCTATCGCCATGGCCGGCATCTTCCTCATCTGCATCCCCATCGCCATGAAATCTGCCGAGCTCGAGGTCCCTCTTTCTCTCTCTCTCTCTCTATATATATAGATTTATGGATATGTGTGTGTAGAAATACGTTTTGATCTTTCAAATTCGGATTCTAGCGACTGCGAACAGCGTTCGGTTTGTCTACAGTGCAAAATCCGAAATTGGTGCTGTTCGAATCGGTTTGTGCAGATGACAATCTTGCTCAATTGTGATGTGGGGTTGAGCCTTTTAGTTTATTTATTTATTTCCTATAGGGATTTTGTGTCTTCGGCTCTGTGATTTGCTGGGTGAATATATGCATTGTTTTATCCGTCGGTTCACTTGGGATTTAGTTCCTTTGATTCTGTTTAGTTTGACAGAAAATATTTCCCAGGAAATCAAGTTTTCTTTATTGTCTGTTTGGTTGCCTAGAGAACTGAGGAAAAGAAAGTTTTGAATTTTATGTTTTATTTATTTATTATTATTTTTGCAGGTTTTGTAGAAAATGCAAAAACTCACCTCAATTAAGTCAAATTTGGATTAGGCTCGATGGAGTGGCGGTTTTTGTGTTTACAAGTCTTTATACTTGAAGTTTATTTATTTTTCTAAAATATCCAGTAAAATTGTTTCCATATAAACAAATGAAGAAACAAAGACACTTCTTAATTCTTAATTATTATTTGCTCTCTGTATTTCATTTCCATGTTGCAATGCACATAATTGAGTGATTAATTTATTTATGGTGTGTAGAAGTTGGCAATGGTAGTGGAGTGCTAGAGGTATGTACAGCTATATCTGTATTGAGTTACACATGTCTATCAGTGAAGAGGAGCAGTGAGATGATCAAGAAATTTGGAATTACAATATCTATTCTGCAGTAGTGTGTCTGAAGTCTGAACTGAAGATTATTGTGGCCCATGAAAAAGATCTAGAGATTCTAGAGGATTCAAAGTTGTTAAAAGAACAGCCAGTTTAAGAAGGATATGCAATTCATGGATGATAATGAGATTTGGGTATTGCCTTTTATTTTTTCATATGAGTGGTAAGGTGCTTTAAAGAAAATCTTATACTATTGTGCGGACAGTGAACTTATGAATCAATAAAATGAACCTTTATTTTTTATAATTTCATTACATTTTTGCCCCCATTGGTTAAAAGTGCTGTGAGTTATTGGGTCATAGAAGTTACTGAAGGTTGAGTTCTTATTTTGATTGGAGAGAGAAGACACTGGAGAGATATGATTGCTTCCAAGGAGGTTTCTCATATCAGTTAAGGTTTACAATGTCATTATATTCTGGAAATGATACTACAATTATGTACGTTAGTCCTCGCTCAGTCTGAAACTCTCTATTTGGGTTGTGTTTGCAGCAGATGACCTCAACTTATGCATGGTTTACTTCGGTCATCATTGATCTTTAATAATTAGAGGATGCATAATTACAAGCTGGTCAGTAGGGCCCCTAATTAGATTCAATACATGATTGTATTTGTTTTTTTCTTCTTTTTTACCCCCTTCTTGATAAGAAACCAAAGAATATATATATTAAAGAAAGAAAACATGCAAAGTAGGGAAGTCTGTCCCTTGATTAGCTGTTCTATGCACCCAAGAGAAAGTGAGGGAACATATTTCAAAATATATCTATGATCCCATGTAAAAGATGAGAATAATTCTGAGGACCTTTAGAAAATCTTTTGATCCCATCAATGACAACAAGAGCACTGCCTTCTACTAGAATGTTGGATAGACCTCTATCCCTAGCTTCTCTTAGAACCACCAACAAGGCCATTATGTCAGCCTTAATAGCAAACCCCTACTAAGTATACATGTTTTTTACAATAAGGTAAAATTTATGGGTTATTTTCTCACCTCCCTAAAGATTAATGTAGTAGTAAATGGGGTAGCAAGTTATTTTGAGAGATCAACTTCCATGGATCTCCACTTTTAGTGACTGCTTCATTGATGGAAGAGGATAGTTTGCTAACTGAGAATGTGTCATTGTCTAACATATATGCCCTGTAATTTGCATCACATCTTGAGTGTAAATATTTGGATAGATTAGGAGAGTGTTTTCAGAAAACAAATTTGTAGGCTTGTAGCACCAGGAGGCATGGATGTGGAGTGCATCTCTTTTATGAACAAGTAACAACTACTATATTTGGCTAAGGTTGCGCTTCTGAGAATTCACTGAAGTTGAGTTTAACCAGAGTTCAACCTTTGATATTTTAGCTTTTAGACAGTTGAAGTAGATTTCACTGTACACCCTTAATTCAACATAGAACTATAATGTGTTATGTTTTGATTGCACACCTGTTTGTGAAGTGTTTCCAGTAAAGTGATGGGTTTATATCCCCCAGGGGGATTTTTATTTTATTTTTGAACATATGGCAGATTATAAAATTACTTTCGTTTTTTTTTTTTTTTTTTTTTTTGGGGGGGGGGTGTGTTTGGTGTTGTGTATAACATGCATATGCGGTCTTTATATTTTCACACTTATAGGTAAAAAACGTCTGAGTTATAAATTTGTACACTGCAACCATAATGATGTAACCTTCTAAATACGCATATTCAAATCCCATCCATGTTCCAATGTGACTTTTTTTTTTCTTTCCCTTGGCAGCAACGGCCTCATCAACCTGTTCGTCCAATTCCCTCTCAGCTCTGGTGCAAAAATTTTGGAAACAAGGAATACTGATTTGTAATACACTGACAATGGCTTGCTATTTGGCAAAGAACCAGCTTGTTTCTTGTAGTTAATCGATTAAGAGAATTTGTGTAGTTCATGGATGTGTTAAGTTTCTGCAAATAATGGTTGCTTTTTGGAACGCTTAACCTTTGTGACCATTCTATCTTCTTGAATAAGTTGATGTCTGTTGGGCTTGCTCCTTTCTATGACGAATTTGTTAAACATTGACAAATTAAATGACGGTTTGCTCCTTCCTTCTACTAAAAACTATACCTGCTTAGGGCATTGGTCATCTCACTCATTTTGACAGAAATTAACGTCCCAAGGGTGTGAAACAAAATTTTCTAATAAAGATTTGAATATCATGCATGCAAAAAATCACTGTGATCCAATGGTTGGTTTTTGAAAAATGTAACTTTGAAAAACTGTGGCTTTTTTGTTCTTTAAAACGTCACTCTTTTTTCACAGTCGGTTTTTTAAGAAACCAATCGCCGGATCACTTTAATTTTTGGCAGGCATGATATACATAAAAGGAGCATCCAATCCAACGGTCAGTTTTCGAAAATATGTTTAACAAGTGGCTCTATAAGAGACCACCTGATCCTTTTTGCATCAGATGCATCTTATATTAGAAGCACTCTCTCTCTCTCTCTCTATATATATATAAATAACAGACTTGAAGACATCAATGCACTTGATGAGGTAGAATCAAATTTGAGAATAAATTGTCGGGGTTTCAAATTTTTTACTGTCATTTATAATAAGCGACATAAAATAGAACGGAATAATAATTAAATTACAAATTTCTTTAATTTTTTACCTAGAAATGGTTAATGAGGGGAATAATAATTTCGTGGAACAACCAAATTACTAAATTGCCCCTAAATTTATCTACAAGTCTACAACTTGGTAATGAGACAAAAAAACTCGAAAAGTATGTGATGGGCTCAAACGTTCGATAAAACGACGTTGTTTTTCTGGTTGCCTATCCTTGGCCTTAGGTGACTGGGATTAATAGAAGTTGCAGGATGACAGTTCACAATAGTGGTAAATTGGTAATTCAACGATAAATTCGGGTTTTTAAAATTCAATCCTCTCCTTCATCACTTTCCCTCTCTCAGTAGCATTTCAACACCCCTCATTCTCTCTCTCTCTCTCTCTCTCTCTCACACATACACACACACGCGCGCACGCACACAAAACAGATGCATGTCTTTCTGATTTATTACTGAATTCTCACACATACACACACACGCGCGCACGCACACAAAACAGATGCATGTCTTTCTGATTTATTACTGAATTCTCGAACAACAGAGAGGCTGATATGGGGGTCAAAAACTTGTGGGATATCTTAGAATCCTGCAAGAAAACCCTCCCACTTCACTATCTCCAGTGAGTATTTACTTTCTTTTCCCAAATTTCTTGGCAAACAAACAACTATGAATGAGTTTTTCCTTTTTCCTTTTTTACTTAATTCTATATTTTTCCTGTATTTTTTGAATTTGGATTTAGGAACAAGAGGGTGTGCATAGATTTGTCATGCTGGATAGTTCAACTTCAAAATGTCAACAAATCTCACTCATCCATGAGGGGCAAGCTTTATCTCAGAGGACTCTTTCACCGCCTCAGAGCTCTCATTGCTTTGAACTGTAGCCTTATATTTGTTACAGGTATTTTCTTTAAGTATCCTCTGCTCTCTTCAGTTATGTTCTTACATGTCTTATTTCCTCATGGGTGTTTGGTTTTAATTGAAACTGGAAATGGGTGTTTGAGTTATTGTGAAAATCATTTCTAGGTGTAGATTACTTCATGATATTAAAGTTTCAATTTTGGGCAGATATTTTTTTTCTTTTTAATAGATGACAATGGTTCTAAAATTTGATTAATCTTTGTTGCCTGATAGATGGATCAATTCCTGCTATCAAATTATCTACTTACAGACGACGCTTAAATTCAGGAAGTGAGGTAGGACGTTTAATGTGTCACACTTCCATTGGCAATTTTTTAAAACTTCCTTATTCAATCTTCACGTCAAAAAGTTTTTTCTGTAGTTGATTAAGTTACTTGATCAAGGCAGGTTACTCGAGATGAATCAAACTCGCACAAGGCAACTTCACTTCGAAGAAATATGGGATCTGAGTTTTCATGTATGATAAAAGAGGCGAAAGCCCTTGGCATGGCCCTTGGGATCCCTTGCTTAGATGGGTAATGTCGACAAAATTCTTTATAGAAAATGATTATAGAAGTAAAAACAACACAAACTGAGGTTTTTTATAGCCATATATTTTCCTTCGTCGGTTTTGAACTTTGAACCACTGCTTCATGTTAGTTATTAAAGTGGAAAGTGAGAGAACTTATCAATTTCCTTGGTTAAAAGATGATAATGTATTTTTAACAAAAGTAGAGAACTAAAAGAAATGGAGGACAATAAATTTAAGTAGAATTGATTGGAAATACTCCATTGATCATGATATACACCTATGGAAGGAAGTTCTTGCACCATTTGCTGCTTGATTTGGGAGAATGAAAATTCTAATTTAAAATTTAAGGTCAGCTTGCAAATTGTTTGAGAAAATCACTACTAATAGAGCATCCCCATATGCTAGTAATGAGCTCTCCCTTCATTTTATGCGTATTGGTCATGCTTGTCAAGGCACGCTCCTGATCGGTTTCTAGGAATCCACTTGTGGGCCACATTTCCAATTTTTCAGCTCCAGTTCAGATGTAATTTTGGACGCATATTAAAATCTAACCTTCTTTCCTCTAATAAAGTCAACTGATATTGCCTCTTCCGCTTTAACATATGTGTAAAGCCAATAAATTAAACTATAAATGTCATAATGTATGGAGCTGGAAAATTTGTAGGTGGAATGTCCGAATGTATCTTGATAAACGTGACAGATCTGCTGAACGAAGGGAAACTCATTGCTAGCATTGTAGCATACGATATGAGAGCATTCTCATTGTAGGCTTTAACTTTGCGCTTTGATAAATGCACATTTTGAAGATCCTCTCTCCCCACTAAAAACCCACTAATTTTCATCTTGAAGTTTTCTTAAGTCTTCAAAATCAGTGATAGACCCCTTATTCTGAATGTTGAGCCCTTGAAGAAAAGGCAAAGATTTTTCTTGTTAGAATTGCTCTCTTTCAGAGGACCAACAATCCTTCTTCTATCTTTGCTTATGGTTTTTCTAATGTTTGAAGATCTTAGCACATTTTACGTTCAAAATGCCCTTTAAAATTAAGCTTTATTGCATTAGAGGGAATAAATTAGCATGGATATCTTGCAAAAGAGAAGATGCTGTTTACTTTCTAGTCTCTCAAAATTTCATCATCTCTCTCTCTCAAAGCTCGATGCTAGAAAAACTGAAAAATATTACGTTCCTTTTAATCTTCTAAATTATGGTCTTTTTAGAAGGATGTTATTTCCCCTTTCCCATATACACTACAGACTGGAATGAAGGTATGGATTTAAATTTCTGCAAAACTAATCAACTTTGAAATTCTATTAGGTGACATAGGTGAAAAAGATCTGACAAGATCATAGAATTTATAATTTTTGCAAAATTTTGCTAGTTTCTCAAAGTATGAGAATTAGTTGGTTTAGAATATATTGCTTGTAATGTTTTGAGGTTAATGCTTGTATAGTTTTCATTGCTCAAGCACCTCCACAATGTTTTAAAAACTGTGGACATATGAAATGGCCCCAAATTTCATTGTGAACTTCTTAATAGAGATAGAGGTAGTTTACTAGCTATGAAAATCTGAATTTCGTAAGAGTATCATCAGTTTCTGAGAAAATTATCATTTATATAGAGATGTTGGCATTTTCTGGTCGTCTTATCTAGTAATGGAAGAACCCTAAACTAACTCTTGGAATATCCCATTTTTTTTTTTTTGTTTCAAAATCCAGTATAGAGGAAGCTGAAGCGCAGTGTGCATTATTAAACTCAGAATCATTATGTGTAAGTTCAAATTGAATTATTTGAATTTTATTGGGATTATCTGATTCTGATATTCACTAGACATTCATATTGGGCACCATCACACCATTATTATTGTTGTTATTGTTATTATTATTTTTCATATCAGGATGGATGTTTCACTTCAGATTCAGATGTCTTTCTTTTTGGTGGGAGGACAGTGTACAGAGACATTTGCCTTGGTGATAACCTCTTTAGTTGTTCTATGATCATTTTACTTTCATTTACTAATAATGCTAACCATTTACTGCTGAATTAGGGGAAGGCGGTTATGTTGTGTGTTATGAAATAGCAGACATAGAGAGTACACTTGGGTTTGGAAGGAACTCTTTGGTAACTTTCCTTTTTGCTTGTAAACCTACTCATGGAACAAATTGCTTTTTCTACTTAAGATATGGTCTTAGAAAGTATGCTGTTTTGTTGAGAGCATCCTGATAGCCAGTGGTGTATTCAAAGTAAAGGTTTTTAACTTGTGTTCACTTGGGATGATTTCACAATTTCACTTGGGATGATTTCACAATAAGACAGTGTTAATTTTTCTTATATTTAATTTTTTTGTGGCTGGGCAGGGGGTAGGGGGGTTGTGGTTAGTGACAGAAGTACTTTTCTTCTGGCCTGAAGTTTTTGAAGGAAAGTCTTACTTATCAACTTTTCCTGTTCTGAAATGCATTATTCTAAAGCACTATCAGGCATGAGAGATATGATGTTCTATGTAGGAACTGATGTTCCTCAGAGCCACTTCAAGAGTTTTAGTTGATCTAGTTGTGCTCGCTTGTGTATACACACACAAACACACATAATATGTTTTCAAGTGCTGTTTGTCTTTTGTAAGACCTGGAATCACAATGAGCATCACTTATGGTTTCTGAGCATTTTTTTTGCCATTTGATATGTCTCGCAAATGAATTGCAATTCGTTAGAATTTAGAGTGTTAATTTTATTTTCCTTGCTTCTCAAGTTAAAGCTTTGGTGATTCCATATCTTGTGATCTACAGATTACTTTGGCCATTATTCTGGGCAGTGATTACTCTCGAGGAGTTCATGGGCTTGGTCCAGTGAGTTCAGAAAAGCTGCCTCTTCTCAAGTTGGATGGATTAATTTTTACTCTACTTTAAATTCCCACTGGACATAAGTGGATGCTTATGCTGTAGCAATTTTTTAACCCTTGCTACAGGAGTCGGCATGCCAGATTGTGAAGTCAGTTGGCGAAGATGTTGTTCTTAAAAGAATTGCATCAGAGGGACTGTCATTTGCAAAGAAGCCAAAGGGTTTGAGGAAACAGGGGCAGGTCCTCAAGTGCAA
>JAESVK010000400.1:2143371-2154862 GCA_017140935.1 Hamamelis virginiana
TCTTTATATTATATTACTTCATGTAGAAGGTAGTAGACGCCATTCACGTACAGGCGGGTTATCATCAATTCTTACACCTCCGATAAATTTTTGTGACGTTGGCACCATCGTAACTTTAATGGACTAAGAAGAGAGGATATTCTTAAAGCGTGTATGGACGAGAGAGAGATCTTTCTTGGAACATGCATATGCCCAAGCAAGACGCCCAAAAGTAATCAAATTAAAAAGTAGTAGGATATAATTAAGGGCTTTAATACTTCAAGCAGGTTGAAATTCATAGAATAAAATTATTATATATGGATTACGAGGTGTGATGTCGAGATTTATAGAACAAAGAGTGCTTAATTAGGGAAGGAGATGAACGCTATGGTTTTGTTCAAGATGGAGGAGTTCGAGCAGATCGGTTTTCCAAATTTGAAAAGTACGAAGAGGCCGTTGGAGAAAGTTGAGATTACATATGAGAATATTCCGACGCTTGAACTTGCAAGGGGTTACCCTCTTCTTAGTCGACCCACACTCAAAGTAGGAGGGTTTCAGGTACCCCCCTTTCTCTATTTTTCACTTATACTTCTTTTATCTTTCTTTTTGATATGCAGCTTCTTGTGTTCTTTCTGGGCTGTTTGGTTCATTTCTGTTGTAGGCTTTCTTTTGGTTGTGGATGTATTCTTAGCTAAAAAAAAAACCATCCTTATACAATCAAAATTGATAGCATCTCTTATTATCGGATCCTAGTTAAAAGCAATCTCAGGGAACTCTTGAAGATACAAAAGTCATTATTTTTTAGTGTATATATATACATATATGCTGGCCGTCAAGTTCTGTATCGATGTTTGGTTTGTTTCCGTTCTAGGGTTTCTTTCGCTTGGGGATGTTTCCTTAGCCAAAATCCGTAGTCTCTCTCTCTCTCTCTCTCTCTCTATATATATATATATATATATATATATGCTGGCCGTCAAGTTCTGTATCGATGTTTGGTTTGTTCCGTTCTAGGGTTTCTTTTGCTTGGGGATGTTTCCTTAGCCAAAATCGGTAGTATCTCTTGTTCGTTATCGGATCCCTAGCAATCTCAGGTTACTATTGAGGATACAAGACTCTATTTTCATTTTTATTTATTGGTATGATGGCAGTTGAGCTCTTTCTGCATGGGGTGTTTTAGTTTGTTTTTCATGTTCTTGGTTTTCTTTTGGTAGTGTTTTCTTCCTCACTCAGCTGAAAAAAATCGTTACACTAGCTAATATATACAACCAGTAGCGTATCTTCCTCTAAGATCCCTAGCAATCTTGGGGATATAAAATTAAATATTTATTTTTGTTATTACACAAGGAAAAAACAACTTTATTTGTTTTCTATATATGGAAAATGCTTGACGTCCCACAGAATTGAATTGCTCGATCTTCTCTACCTTCTCTATATATATGCATGATGGAAAGAACAAGTATATATATTATATATATGAAAACATTGAGTTAAGTGCAAGATATTTTTGATAATTCCCTTAGGGCTAAGGCTAGCTTACAATGGAAGTTTGAAGGATCATTTAGAGCTGCTGCGTCATAAGCAGCGGCTGCATGCACTCACGTACATTAGAATCACCATTAATACTCCAACTAATTATAAGTCCCTATTCTAGCTTCTCAATAACAACAACCTTGCAACAATCATCAAATTTAAGCACCACATAATCGGTTAAACATTAATATTATATATATATATATATATATATATATATATATATATATATATATACTTTGTGTATCCATCGAATGCATGGTGGTCGATCTACTATGGTTTTAATTTGTTTATAAATTGTAATAGTGCGCTGAACTACACTTTTAATTTGTCAGCTTTCCTCTTATTATTTATTATTATTAATTGTTTGCTCTAGAGTTTTCTTTTACTTATTAATTAATTCTATCTCATGCATCGATGATATACCTAACTAGCTAATTAATTTCCTTGAGCAGCAGCATTGGACACCGCTGTATTTTAAAACAGCAAGATTCTTTTATCTCATCATGGTATTGTTGGTACAAGCTACGCAAGTGGAAGCACGTGAAGGCCATTGGGATTCTAATTACTTGATCATGTTTGGCGTTGCAATTCTCATTGCAATCATCATCGTTAGCGTGATTGCTAGCCTATGCTATTGCATTCGCTGTTTCACTGGGGAAGCATCCACTGCTAATCTTTCACGGGAACAAGAAATATTAGAGCTTGCACTATCTGTGCAAAGTGGTTATAACCTTGATGCAGCAACCATTAATACATTCCCTGAGAGGCCCTTTCGAGCAGGTGATCATGTTGATAGCTGTAGCATCTGTATGGTTGAATTCAATGATGGTGAAATTCTGCGAGGACTTCCCAATTGTACACATAGATATCACGATCAATGTATCCAGACATGGCTCACCACATTCAAAGCATCTTGTCCTGATTGTAGGCATGACTACGGATTGAGATCAGCTTCTGCCCCAGTCTGGCACCTCAGTACTGTTGATAGTTAAACTTTTACATCGACAAATCAGTGTCATTAATGCTGAATACTGCGAAAGGTTGAAATTGTTGAAAGAAGGATGTTGTAGGGTGGCTTGTAGGCTGCTTGTAGGGAGGTTTGTTGGCTGCCTGCTGTGGCTTGTCTCTTTGAATTTCAGTTATAAATATATGTATGTAATGTAGTGTAAGTGTGTGGAATGAAGAAGAGAGTTAGAGTGAGAGAGAATCAGAGTGTTGTGTAATATGTGGATTTCACGGATTTGTTTTTCAAAGTTTAATTCAAGTGTTTCTGTGTGAAATTTGTGTGAAATTTGTATGAAATTAGTCCTCACTTATCTCACTCCCACCAACACTCAGTTGGTTAATGGAGGATATATATGTACAGTTACGAGATGTGCACTGCTTGTGCCCAAAATTGGAGGATATTGGCTCGTGAGAGGATGAGATTCTTATATATACAGTGTACTATTTAGGCAACGTTTTGAATATTTGGTGTATTTAATTTTATTATTTTTATTCGTTTAATTAGGGTTTTGTTTATTTATTTTAATAATTTTAAAGGTTTAATTTTATTATCTTGGATGGAAGGATGGTAACCATTCAATCAATATATATTTGGATAAAGGTACTGCACGATGCTTTACTATTTTGAGTTTGAAATGCAATGATTTTTTCTTTCCAAAATTTACGTGTTTCTATGTGGGTATATATATATATATATGGAGAGAGAAGGAGAAAGAAAGCATTTAATGTCAAAGGGAGTCTGGTAGGAAATTATTAGTTGTAAGAAAAAATTGTCCTGCATCCATTGTCCTCACAAAGTCACTAAATGTGACAAGCCAAGTCACAAAAAACAAAAATAGAAATTATCCTGCATGCATTGTTCGAGCTGAAACTCTACGTTTGCTATATATATTATAACAGGGTTTGAAAATCTACGAGGAAAGTAATTACTAAACTTCTTGAAAAGAGAAGGCATGGCTAATGGATCCTTAATGTGGACGTATATCTCCAAAAGATGTTGAAGAATATTGAAGATGACACAAAGGGAGTACGTCTGGTAGGTTCTTCTCTCTTATGATGCGCGTTCCAATATTAATAAATATTGAGACACTCCTGAAATATACAGGGAAGGAATAATATGAGATGAAGGAGAGATATTTGAAAGAGCGATGAGGGAAATATAGTAAGAATAGTGCTAAATGAATTATCACTAGTTTCAATTATATTTTTTAAATCACTTGACATGAAAGCATGATGGAATCTCTATTTTTATGCTTTATATTTCATTAAATGACGTGACATGATATATTATTTAATAAACGCATGTGATTTAAGTGATTGTTCATTTAATATTTCACATAGAAAACTCTAAAATATCCTTTAACGAAGTTCCAAAAATATAGAAAGGAAAGAGAAAGTTGGATGGGTGAGTGTGTTGCCCAAGAAATAGAGAATGGATAGAAGAGAGAGAGAGGGGGGAGATGTCCGTACAACTTTTTTCGTAAAATTTGTAGGAGTTGTATTTTGTGAAATTCACCATTGATTTAAGTATATACCAAAAATCATATTAATTAAACACTTGAAACTATTTGATCTATTAACTCACATTTCTAATTAATAAAAAAAATTACATTTATGAATGAAGTATCTTTGAATCTCCTATCAACTTGATATTTCATAAACAACAAGATGTATTATAGATCAATGAACATTTAAACCAATGATAGATTTATAAAAATACAACTCAATTTGGTTTAAAAGAAAAAAGAAAAAGAAAAAAGAAAAAAAAAAAAGAGAAAGAAATTAAAGAAAGAACGGTCATTCAATTGTAACCTATTTGTATATAAATAGAAATAATCCTGTTAGCATATGCTTGCATAAATTTATGTAAGTGTAAAGCTAATAGATAAATTGTGAGATAAATATTTTTAAAAAATTGACCATTGATTTAGATGCTATATTTATTCATGTCATGTATACCAAAAATTACAGTAATTTAAGAGTTGATTTCTCAAAAATATTATTGTATATTTTGAATGAAGCTAACATTCTCTTATATTGATCTGTAAAGAATGCTCCATTAGATACAAATACACGAGAGGTGATATAGCATGGTTGACAATTGGGGCTGTTTGTTGTTGCATTTTTGTGTTGAAATGTTTAGCTCCAAAATTAAAAATAAAAAAGTTGAACAAGAACCTTTACGTGCATGGTAAGTGCATCTTACTATATTCCAAGACCCCCACGCGTCAATTATTACCAACACCCCGACCACCACAATATCAATCCACCTGTCCACCATCTTCTTTGGATTTGAGTATAATAAATCACATCATTTATTAGCTTAGAGAGAGAGAGAGAGAGAGAGAGAGAGAGAATAGGAGCTGGGATTGGAGTAGAGGTAGACGTACTTGTATACGAGTAATAAAAACAAAAATAAAAACTATTTTCTCTACAATAGTTTATGGAAAATCAATGCCGTATAACGCTACGCCAAAATACTACAGCGGATCGCTATCGATGTGGACGGGTGATATGTAAGCCTCATCAGTCATCATTGAGTTTTTTTTTCGAAAATCAACGAAGACGAAGTTGTTATAGAAAAAGCGTAGAGGAATAAAAAACTATAAAGCTTAATCAATGGGCCCACCTCTGGAACAGGTCCCTTCACGTCTTCCCATCACTTCTTTGTTTCTCTCTGCAAGTGCTCCTACTGGCCTCCTCCAAGGCTGGCCCTGGCTGGTAGGGGTGTACATCGGCCGGTTTGGTCGGTCTATACTCTCATTATATGAACCAAACCAATCACCTCGGTTTGAGGAAAATGAAAACCATTAAGCACCGTGACACTCATGATAACCAACCAAAATAGGGGATATTTTTCGGCTTGGTTCGGTCGGTTTATCATCGGTTTTGATAGACGCTAATTTGAAAAAATAAATAAATAAATTTGTGTCACAAAATTGTGTCACCCAAAAAAATTGTCACTGCCAACTCTTATGTTATCTCTCTTTTCAAGTACTAGCAATACAAAACCTGTTATGCATGAAGTAATTTGAAAATTGTGTCACCCAAAATCAACCACTAGTAATTGGAACCTATTATGTATAAGGTAATTTGAAAATTGTATCACCCAAAATCAATTACTAGTAATTTTTAAATAAAAACCTAATATGCATGAAGTAATCCACACTATCAAGTACCAATTTCCAAAATAAGTTCCAATTGGGCTAATTCATACAACTACAATCAAACAATAATGCATTATGCAAATAGTAGGGGTATACATCGGTCGGTTTGGTCGGTCTATACCCTCATTATATGAACCAAACCAATCACCTCGGCTTGAGAAAAATGAAAACCATTAGGGACCGTGGCACTCATTAAAACCAACCAAATAGGGCGGTTTGGATTGGTTTTGGTCGGTTCAATCGGTCCCGGTCGGTTCTTGAACACCCCTACTGGCTGGGGGATTTTTATTTTATGTGAAAATTAAAGTTTCAAGTTCGCTTTCTATAGATGAAAGTGTAATTAAAAAGATCTTTTTTTCCATGCAAATTAATTGTGATTAGGCCTCTCTTAAATTAGCAAAAAAAATAAAAAATATGGATCCCTCTGTCTCTTTCCTTACTAAAAAAAATATATGGAATCTTTATTTTTTTGTTTTCATTTTACCTTTTACACATGGAAGAGTTTATTTTAAAAATTAAAACTTTTTTCCTGACTTTCCGGTTCTCACTTCAAATCCCTCTCTCTTGCTCTCCTATTTATCTCCTATCTCTCTCTCATCTTTCTCTCCATCTTGGTGCAAGAGGATTGGTCTCCCACGGTCCCCACCTTCAGTCTTTAACTCTCTCTCTCTTTGAGCATCAAAGGCTCCATAACAAGTACTGTACATGTATTTTTATGTTTATGTCATTTTTTATTAATTTTTTTACTAGTGAAATTTTTTATTTAGACTTTTAATTTAGGACTTTTAGACAAGATCTTTGTATTGTAGTATAAATTTATTTATTATCATTTGTGGTGAGATTGAGATTTTTGATTTAGGATTTTAATTTTAGGGTTATATGCTTGTTATATATGGTAGCATGAATTTAATAATTGTTATTATTTGGGATTTTTTATTTAGGACTTTTATTTTAGGGCTTTATATGCTATGTATGTTTGTATAAATTTATTATTGTTATTAGCTTGTTTTGAGATTGGAATTTTTTATTAGGGTTTCTAATTTTTCTATCATTTAGTTTTACCAATTGTCATGGTTGAAATATATGTTTGTTATTATTTAGTTTAATCAATTTTACCACCATTTAGACTATTTAGTATAACCAATTTTTTTATCATTTAGTTCATTCAATTTTTTGTAACAACCTTTTAGAGAAGTTAATTGATTTTAAATTTTTATTTTATTTTAGGTTATAATTATGCCTTATAATAGAAAATGTATTTCTGAACATGAAAAAAGAAGAAAAAAAAAGATAGAAGAATTTATTTCAATCTTAAGCAGGAGTACTTGATAAATATTTGACGGCCTCAAACCCTTTGTACCAACGAATATAAAAGAACTACAGCTATGTACTTGATAAATGTCAGAAACAAGCAAGTATTGTTGTTCCATAATATTACTGGTAGAAAATGGGTAAAAATATCACATTCAAAGCAGGCATATCTCTCAATGAGAACAAGGAACACCTACAACTTCCTTCAAATAAAAAATACAAGCCAAATGCAAAACTAGCCAGACTTGAACCCCATTAACTATAAAATAATTTAAGATACATGCAATGATAAGTCTCCAATATACAAACACCCAAAAGAATATGACCACTATAAATCTATTACTACGTCACTGCTAATATGACTAACAGAGTGCACAAAACATCAATCCACTTTATTACAAGAGAGCCAGTAAACACAAGCAAATTGCTAAGCCCCAGCCATTTCCTGCTAAAAAAATTGGTGCATTCGACCTTCTATCATGACCCCAAATTGTTAAAAAGTAGTCGTTTGACGCATTTCACTTGTATTGGGGCTTTTGTCATATTGGTTTGGTCCTTAACAGATGTTATCAATGTTTAAATGAATGTATTTAAACAATGAAACAAAGAGACAAGTAGTCAACTATATCCACAATCTAGCTTGTACATGCAATCGTCGTCATCTGGACAATGACAATGAAACATAAAAGCTAGAGCAATCCCGAATTGAATTCGTATTTTCTTTCACTTTTTCACACTTCATTTGTAATTTGTACAGTTCATTTCTAAATTCACAACAAACCCAATTAATAATACAAAAATAAAACCAATTAATTAGGAAAAAATTAAGTAAAAATGTCAACAATAGCTTAATTTTGTAATCTTTTAGTTATACTTGAATCAATGCATTCAGCAGAATCTGTTTTTCATGTCAAATACACACTAAAACTTAAAGAAAATGAAAATGAAATGCAGTGATTTCAATCAAGAACAGTACTCCATTCAACAAAATACACAAAACAGAATAAATTGTTATCGAAATTGAAAGTACATATACACGGTTGAAAGAATCATAAAAAACAAGAAGATTGATTTTTTCATCATCAAACAATCTTTTTAAATGGTGAAATTACAGGTCCATGAAAACCAACCTGTTTGAAGCTTTAACCCTGAGCGCAAAATCTCCCTCTCTCTCCTCTCTCCTTTGTTCTTTAGTTGGGATAGAAGAGAGGGAGTGATGAATGATGATCATAGCCGTTTCATTACGTTCCCACCGTAATCGGATGATCGCGGCCGTTCAACTTCATTCTGTACGACAATAAAATGATTGCAAAGCATCTTATCTTGGATTAAAGCCCGTGTTTGCCTCATCCATTGGTAGTGATCCACCTTCCTAGCAGCTAGCAAGTAACAAACATATACTCCGTAATGTTTTTCTACCCAAAAATATATGGAAGGGGATATTGCCTATAGGTCCTATTTATGTTTTTAAAAAAGATTGTTTACCTATAGGTTCTATTTATAAATTTTGTTTACCCAAAAATTATGTAATCTTTTTATTTTATTAAAAAATCATTTTTAATAAAAAAATGTATCAGTTTGTTCTGATTTTGCAGAAAATTGGTAAATAGATCAATTTTTTTGAAGTGCTTGGAAAACTGATGTGCTTGGACTTTCGAGTAAAAAAAAATTAAATTTGGACTTTTGGATAAAATAAAAAGATGATAGAACTTTTGGGTAAAAAGAAAAAAAAAAAAACTCAAAATGGAACTTTTAGATAATTTTTCCTTTTAAAAATACCCTTAAATGATTTTACCCTATAGGACACTTGTAAATTTAAAATTCCCAATATATCCTAACTAAATTTTTAAGTACACCCCAAGTAACTAACCATCCCCTTCAAAGCTTTAACATTCCCAAATTGTTAGATTGCAATCCATCCAACAAAATTGTTAGATTCTGTTAGGTTGCAAGTAACATAACAAAACCAATTTAGGTTATGCTGAGTTGACTTTATCATGACAATCTAATTTTGTTGAGTTGATTGCAATCTAACAATTTGGAAATGTTGGGTTTCTTTTAACAATTTTATTGGATTGATTGCAATCTAACAATTTGGGAGTCCATCCCCATGCCAATATAAGAGATTTTTTTAATTATTTTATTTGACCTTACTGGAGGCCTGGAGTTGTGCATAAAACAGAGAGAGAGAGAGAGAGAGAGAGAGAGAGAGAGAGAGAGAGAGAGATAGAGAAAGAGAGAGATTTGATGACCTATGATTACCCTATTTCTTTCCCTCTTCAATCATTTATTCCCTTGTGATGCCATCATCTCCATCTTCAGCAAGAGCATGTGATCCCATCATTTTTGGCCCAGATGGGTTAATTGCCCAAGAAATCCATCTCGCCGTCGATGTGATTCCGGTGTGCTGGTAAGCGATCGATACAGTTCTGGCTGATTGATTGTAGTTCTAATGGAGGAAAGAGTTTAGTACTGGATGATTAATACACGAACTGTAAAACGACATTGTTGGTGAAGGTGTAGCTTGAACAAGCTTGAGCAGAGGATGAAATAAACAGAGAGATTAGAACAAAGGAAAATAGATTCCAAGCAGAACCAATCAACAACACCATTTTCTCCAACAATATTCAAAACCTACTTTTCTTTCACCTCTCAAATCTTCATTACCCCTATTTTCTTCGGGAGCTTCACACTGGAGATGGAGATGGAGATGGAGATGTGTGGCTGAGCAGGTGAAAATAAGGCAACTATCTCAATCCCCCTTTTAATCTGATTCAACTTTCATGCGGGTCACATTAAGGATTTCGTGTTTTCACACGGGTCATCTCCTTCAACACTGAGTCCTTTAAGTGAATTAATCCTAGCCCCTAAAATAAGCTAAAATCCTTGAGCCATTGAATTTGAATCTTGAGATGAATCGTGCATTTAGTGAATATGAATCAAAGCATTTGTGTTCTTAGTTGATTTTAGTTAAAATGAGGTATGACAGATCATGACTTTTATATATATATAAAAGACTTGAAGGCATTGATGAGGTAGAATCAAATTCAAGAATGAATGAAATTGTCGAGATTTTAAATTTTTTACTGTCATTTATAATAAACGACATATAAAATAGAATAAAATTATAACTAAATTAAACTTTTCCATAATTTTTTACCTTGAAATGGTTAATGAGGGGAATAATAACTTAGTGGAACAACCAAATTACTAAATTGCCCCTAATTTTTATCTACAAGTCTACAACTTGGTAATGAGACGAAAAACTCGAAAAGTATGTGATGGGGCCTACGTTAGATAAAATGACGTTGTTTTTATGGTTGCCTATCCTTGGCCTTAGCGGTGTGCGCGGGTCGGTTGGGGGTGGAGGGTAAAACCGCTAACCAACCCGCCCTTGGCGGGTGGCTACTTCTCCCAATCACTAACCAACCCGCACATCTTAATAACCGGCGGGTTGGTTGAAAAAATTGGCGAATTTCAACCAGCAGGTGGGTGGATTGGACGGGTTAATAAATAATAATTTTTTTTATAGACACCTAAAATCCCTAAACTCATTTGAACAAGCAAAAACACCTTAAACTCGTATTTAACAATACAATTTTGTGTTCTTTAATGATTAAATTACAATTCTCATGGGACTCCTCCATAAACTATTTAAAACATAAATATGAAAATTATAAAAATGATGTAAAGCACATAAATTGATAGTATATACGTATTAATATAAATAAGAAAGAAGAATTAGGGAGGCACATTCATATAAAATATGGTGAGTACATTTGATAATAGGATGAAATTCTGCTCAAAATTTATAGAAACTTCCTAAGCAAAAGGGATGAAGATTGCTTATTAATTGAAAAAGATAATAAACAAAATAGAAAGGGAGACATCTCATGCATAGATCAATGTGATTCCACTCGCATTTGAACATTGAATATAATGAAGAACAAACACATCACTACTCTATAACATAATATTTAAAAGTCTTGGAGGATTTACCCAATATTTTACAGTGCAATTTGATGACAAAGAAATAGCTATAAATTTATAGCATGTATTTTGCTTATGGCCTTTAATCCTTTATGGTTTTTGTTTCTAACTTTTCTAACATGCATTTTTTTAAAAAAAATTTATAACAAGTATCTTGAATCATTTTATGTAAATTTATTATTTATATATATAAATATATTTATATATAAATGTTGGAGGGAGGCGGGTCTTGAGCGGGTTTTGGTATTGACACCCACCAACCAACCCCACCCATAAAATTTTTATCTCATCCACCCGCCCTCACCCACCATGAGATATGTAACTGCCGCCGATTGCGGGTTGGTTCGGATGAGGTCGGGCGGGCTTTTGCACACCCCTACTTGGCCTTAAGGTGACTTGGATGGACGTTGCAGGACGACAGTTCACAGTAGTGGTAAATTGGTAATTCAACGATAAATTCGGGTTTTTAAAATTCAATCTTCTCCTTCATCACTTTCCCTCTCAGT
>JAESVK010000400.1:2154962-2170753 GCA_017140935.1 Hamamelis virginiana
CACACACACACACACACACTCACACACACACACACACACACACACTCACACAAAACCGATGCATGTCTTTCTGATTTATTACTGAATTCTCGAACAACTGAGAGGCTGATATGGGGGTGAAAAACTTGTGGGTTATCTTAGAATCCTGCAAGAAAACCCTCCCACTTCACTATCTCGATCCAGTGAGTTTTTACTTTCTTTTCCCAAATTTCTTGGCAAACAAACAACAATGAATGAGTTTTTCCTTTTTCCTTTTTTAATTAATTCTATATTTTTCCTGTATTTTTTGAATTCGGATTTAGGAACAAGAGGGTGTGCATAGATTTGTCACGCTGGATAGTTCAACTTCAAAATGTCAACAAATCTCACTCATCAATGAGGGACAAGCTTTATCTCAGAGGACTCTTTCACCGCGTCAGAGCTCTCATTGCTTTGAACTGTAGCCTTATATTTGTTACAGGTATTTTTTTTTTAAATATCCTCTGCTCTCTTCAGTTATGTTCTTACATGTCTTGTTTCCTTATGGGTGTTTGGTTTTTATTGAAACTGGAAATGGGTGTTTGAGTTATTGTGAAAATCATTTCTAGGTGTAGATTACTTCATGATATTAAAGTTTCAATTTTGGGCAGAGATTTTTTTTTTTTTTTTAATAGATGACAATGGTTCTAAAATTTGATTAATCTTTGTTGCCTGATAGATGGATCAATTCCTGCTATCAAATTATCTACTTACTGACGACGCTTAAATTCAGGAAGTGAGGTAGGACGTTTCATGTGTCACACTTCCATTGGCAATTTTTTAAAACTTCCTTATTCAATTTTCACGTCAAAAAGTTTTTTCTGTAGTTGATTAAGTTACTTGATCAAGGCAGGTTACTCGAGATGAATCAAACTCGCTCAAGGCAACTTCACTTCGAAGAAATATGGGATCTGAGTTTTCATGTATGATAAAAGAGGCGAAAGCCCTTGGCATGGCCCTTGGGATCCCTTGCTTAGATGGGTAATGTCGACAAAATTCTTTATAGAAAATGATTATAGAAGTAAAAACAACACAAACTGAGATTTTTTATAGCCATATATTTTCCTTTGTTGGGTTTGAACTTTGAACTACTGCTTCATGTTAGTTAATAAAGTGGAAAGTGAGAGAACTTATCAATTTCCTTGGTTAAAAGATGATAATGTATTTTTAACAAAAGTAGAGAACTAAAAGAAATGGAGGACAATAAATTTAAGTAGAATTGATTGGAAATACTCCATTGATCATGATATAAACCTATGGAAGGAAGTTCTTGCGCCATTTGCTGCTTGATTTGGGAGAATGAAAATTTTAATTTAAAATTTAAGGTCAGCTTGCAAATTGTTTGAGAAAATCACTACTAATAGTCTAATAGGGCAACCCCATATGCTAGTAATGAGCTTTCCCTTCATTTTATGCGCATCGGGCATGCTTGTCAAGGCAAGCTCCTGATCGGTTTCTAGGAGTCCACTTGTGGGCCACACTTACAATTTTTCAGCTCCAGTTCAGATGTAATTTTGGACGCATGTTAAAATCTAACCTTCTTTCCTCTAATAAAGTCAACTGATATTGCCTCTTCCGCTTTGACATATGTGTAAAGCCAATAAATTAAACTATAAATGTCATCATGTATGGAGCTGGAAAATTTGTAGGTGGAATGTCCAAATGTGTCTTGATAAATGTGACAGATCTGCTGAACGAAGGAAAACTCATTACTAGCATAGTAGCATACGATATCAGAGCATTCTCATTGTAGGCTTTAACTTTGCTCTTTGATAAATGCACATTTTGAAGATCCTCTCTCCCCACTAAAATTCCACTAATTTTCATCTTGAAGTTTTCTTATGTCTTCAAAATCAATGATAGACCCCTTTTTATGAATGTTGAGCCCTTGAAGAAAAGGCAAAGATTTTGCTTGTTAGAATTGCTCTCTTTCAGAGGACCAACAATCCTTCTTCTGTCTTTGCTTATGGTTTTTCTGATGTTTGAAGATCTTAGCACATTTTACGTTCAAAATGCCCTTTAAAATTAAGTTTTATTGCATTAGAGGGAATAAATTAGCATTGATATCTTGCAAAAGAGAAGATGCAGTTTACTTTCTAGTCTCTCAAAATGTCATCATCTCTCTCTCTCAAAGCTCGATGCTAGAAAAACTGAAAAATATTACGTTCATTTTAATCTTCTAAATTATGGTCTTTTTAGAAGGATGTTATTTCCCCTTTCCCATATACACTACAGACTGGAATGAAGGCGTGGATTTAAATTTCTGCAAAATTCATCAACTTTGAAATTCTATTAGGTGACATAGGTGAAAAAGATCTGGCAAGATCATAGAATTTATAATTTTTGCAAAATTTTGCTAGTTTCTCAAAGTATGAGAATTAGTTGGTTTAGAATATATTGCTTGTAATGTTTTGAGGTTAATGCTTGTATAGTTTTCATTGCTCAAGGACCTCCACACTGTTTTAAAAACTGTGGGCATATGAAATGGCCTCAAATTTCCTTGTGAACTTCTTAATAGAGATAGAGGTAGTTTACTAGCTATGAAAATCTGAATTTCGTAAGAGTATCATCAGTTTCTGAGAAAATTATCATTTATATAGAGATGTGGGCATTTTCTGGTCGTCTTATCTAGTAATGGAAGAACCCTAAACTAACTCTTGGAATATCCTTTTTTTTTTTTTTTTGTTTCAAAATCCAGTATAGAGGAAGCTGAAGCACAGTGTGCATTATTAAACTCAGAATCATTATGTGTAAGTTCAAATTGAATTATTTGAATTTTATTGGGATTATTTGATTCTGATATTCACTAGACATTCATATTGAGCACCATCACACCATTATTATTGTTGTTATTTTTATTATTATTTTTCATATCAGGATGGATGTTTCACTTCAGATTCAGATGTCTTTCTTTTTGGTGGGAGGACAGTGTACAGAGACATTTGCCTTGGTGAGTAGAAAGGATGCTCTAACCTCTTTAGTTGTTCTATGATCATTTTACTTTCATTTACTAATAATGCTAACCATTTGCTGCTGAATTAGGGGAAGGCGGTTATGTTGTGTGTTATGAAATAGCAGACATAGAGAGTATGCTTGGGTTTGGAAGGAACTCTTTGGTAACTTTCCTTTTTGCTTGTAAACCTACTCATGGAACAAATTGCTTTTTCTACTTAAGATATGGTCTTAGAAAGTGATGAAGATCACATGAAGATTTTATTAATATTTTGTAATTTTCGGATTTTAATATTGTAGGATTTTATTTTATTGATTTTAGTGGTTTTTAGGGTTCTAATAGTCAAATTTGAGTATCTATATGATACCATAGTAGGTAGGGTCAATTTAAGAAGGTTTCTAGGTGTTATTAGAGATTTAGGAAGCACTAAAATATGGCATAAAGCACAAAACCAGGAATTAATATTTGTTTCCATTTTCTAGCTAGGGTTTCTAGGATTATTTCCTTTTATTTCAGTTTTCCTATTTCAGCAGTATTAGGGTTTCTAAGCTTTGTTTTAGTATAAATATGCTTGTAGCCGTCTTGGCAAATCAGTTGTTGAATTTATAAGAATTTTCTTGAGAGTTTTCACTCTTTTTCCTAAGTTTCTCTCTTTGCGAAGATCGAGTACTTGGTTGCCTATTTTCCTGGCACTGTCTTTGAGACACGTCAACAGGGATTTGGAAGGTTGTTCGTTGTTGGTGAGCTTGTCTTCAATATTCCGCTGCGTCAGAAAGTATGCTGTTTTGTTGAGAGCATCCTGATATCCAGTGGTGTATTCAAAGTAAAGGTTTTTAACTTGTGTTCACTTGGGATGATTTCATAATAAGACAGTGTTAATATTTCTTATATTTAATTTTTTTGTGGCTGGGTAGGGGGTAGGGGGGCTGTGGTTAGTGACAGAAGTACTTTTCTTCTGGCTTGAAGTTTTTGAAGGAAAGTTTTACTTATCAACTTTTCCTGTTCTGAAATGCATTATTCTAAAGCACTATCAGGCATGAGAGATTTGATGTTCTATGTACGAACTGATGTTCCTCAGAGCCACTTCAAGAGTTTTAGTTGATCTAGTTGTGCTCGCTTGTGTATACACACACAAACACACATAATATGTTTTCAAGTGCTGTTTGTCTTTTGTAAGACCTGGAATCACAATGAGCATCACTAATGGTTTCTGAGCATTTTTTTTGCCATTTGATATGTCTCGCAAATGAATTGAATTTTGTTAGAATTTAGAGTGTTAATTTTATTTTCCTTGCTTCTCAAGTTAAAGCTTTGGTGATTCCATATCTTGTGATCTACAGATTACTTTGGCCATTATTCTGGGCAGTGATTACTCTCAGGGAGTTCATGGGCTTGGTCCAGTGAGTTCAGAAAAGCTGCCTCTTCTCAAGTTGGATGGATTCATTTTTACTCTACTTTAAATTCCCACTGGACATAAGTGGATGCTTATGCTGTAGCAATTTTTTAACCCTTGCTACAGGAGTCGGCATGCCAGATTGTGAAGTCAGTTGGCGAGGATGTTGTTCTTAAAAGAATTGCATCAGAGGGACTGTCATTTGCAAAGAAGCCAAAGGGTTTGAGGAAACAGGGGCAGGTCCTCAAGTGCAACGAAATGAATTCTGATGGTGAGTTAAACAAAACCATCAGTAAATCTTTTAACATGATCTGCAGTTGGTTCTTGGTTTTGGTTGTCTCTCAAGATTTTGTCAAGCCTCTATAATTTGGGTTCACTTGCATGGTCACAGCTGAGTTAATACTTGATTTAGCATCCCTGAGAACAAGGACCAACAGCATGAAAAAGTTAAAGTAAATACTTGATTTGAATCATTAGATTTAGATTTTTCTGATTAACCTTTCCAGATCTTTACATGAGATGGTTTGTTGATCTTGAGAAACAGAGATACATGACCTTGATATCTTAGTATTTAATGCGAGAAAATGGTCACAATGATGGGGTTCAAGTTTTTTCACTAGGCTGTATTGAATTCATTTTCATGCAAGTATGCATAAAGATCATGTCGGTGTTTTAAAAATGAACTCATGGATTAATGCATGTCATTACTTGCAGTGCAGTCAAAGGAAAGTGCAAGGTTTTATACATTCTTATAATCAGTTGTGATACATTTGGAAGTTTTAACTGTTGATTTTGAATGCTTGATGATTTTGGTAGGAAGTGAATATAATCCGCAAAGGGAAGACCATTTCTTGCAAGTAATCAATGCATACTTGAAGCCAAAATGCCACTCAGTGGACTCTGATGCTGTGCATAGGTAGGATTCAATACATTGTTTTGTGATTCTGTCATTGTGGGTACTTATAAATTGTTATAGTAATATGAAATGTTTGGTCTTCCATGGCTTCCTCTCTTTTGGTTCCATTTTTACGCGTGCAGAATTAGTGCACTGCTACTTCTACTGCTGTTGCTAGCATTTCATATGATAATTTTTTTAAAAGAAGAGCATAACATGTAGTTTGATTGAACCTATTAATTTGGTAATTGAACAAACCTTAGTAAAGAAGCAAGAAGTACGATAAGTGTTTGATTTTAACTACTTATCTCTGTAGGGTTCTTGCTCTCTATCCATTTCAGCGCAGCAAACTTCAGCAGATATGTGCTCACTTCTTTGAGTGGCCTCCTGAGAAAACAGGTCTAGTCTTTATTTCATATGCACTCATAAACATACATGTTTGTTTGTCATGCCCTTCTGCGCATATATGCATGTGTACAAGATATTTATGCAAACATCATATGAATTCATGGATTATGTCATGTGGAGTTAGAACTTCTTAATGCTCTCATCTAATTGCTTGGTGGGCCAACATAACTTACTAATTTACCCCTTGTTCAACGACATAAGCGACATTGTAACTTCTTTTGGGCATCCAATAACACTCATCAGATGATCATAACTGTTGTTGCAAGCATAAGAGGTATTTTAAGAAGATACTAGATTTATAAGACGATTCTATACACTGGAAAAAAGGTTTAAATTTTGGTCTTAGCATCAACTTTGGTCTTGCTCTTGGTAAGAATCAAACTAGATTTCTTCTCCAAAAAGAAACGAATAAGATTTTGAAATGAAATTAAACCATTGGATAAGTTCTTGAATTTTTTAAATCGTTTTGGAGCATATAAGTGTCAGAGTTCCAAAATTTAAAGCCTTTGTTGAGGCGAGGGAGTATGGGTATATGGGAATTTTAAATTAGGGACCATGACAAAATACATCCCTGTAACGCATCCTAGTACCATTAAGGTTCATGGAGAGGTTTCTTCTGCCATTCCTGAATATGTCAGCTCATTCATAATTAGTGGCTCAGACGAGTATATCCTTCCCAAGATTGCCGAAAGAGACTTGCGGCGATTTGCCAATTTGCGTGCAACTTCATCAGACCTTGGAGTGCGGCTTCCATTGTATGAGGTATTACTCTCTTAACAAGCTTTTGATCCTAGATCTTCTCTTCTATGATCTGTTGAACTTGTATTTCTGAAATAAACCAGTTCAGTCGTTCATGTCGGTCGAATTTCAATCACTGATTCTTTTAAAAATTCTTATACTACAAGAGCATGTGTGGATGACCGCGAAAATTGAATGAGTTAATATTGTTTCTTAGTAGCATTTGAAGGCAAGGTTTAACCCTGTAGAATGGAGCTATTACCACAAGTGGTAATTAAAGATTGAAATGATGTCATTTCATGAAATGCTAGAGGTAGAGTCTATGGATGCAATGAACAAGACTTAATTCAATTGCTGTGGAAATGGACTCATCTTACTGTATTGAACACAATGGAGTAACTTCATTTGCATGGGAAGGTCAAACATTCAGTAAATTTACAAATAAGAAAAATATAATTGATAGCATTTGAATGGATCTGCAAATTTTATATTTGACTTGAAGTTTTTGCAGTATAGGATTGGCTGCTGACAAAATTCTCTGCCAATGAATTTATTTTGGCTCCAGCGTTTTTGTCTCTGAAACTCATTTCAGGATTTCTTATTTAGATTTTGACTGCTCTTTTGCTATCACAGATGCCAGTTAAGTGCCCTATATCTGGAATTATCGAGCAAAGAAATCAGGGAAAGGAATGTTTTTAGGTTTCCTGGGAAGAGTTGGATGGACTTAAATCCTCCATAGTACCAGCAGATCTCATAGAGAGGTAATGATCGTTCTTCTTCTTGTTAGTTTCAAATGTATCTCCTGAATCCCAATAAGCCATAACTGCTTCTACTCTCTCTAAAGTCCATATAACTATTTTTATGAAACTAGCGTACATTATTTATAGAATAATTTAATATTATCTCTTTTTTTTTTGGTCCCCAGTGCTTGCCCTGAAAAGATTGTGGAGTTTGAGGAGAAAAAGACTCGGGGAAAGAAACAGAATCATCATAAACCAAGACCAAAGAAATCAGAAAACAGTGCTTCAATGGCAGAGATTGATCTAAAACTCCAAGATCTGTTGCTTGACATCGAAGCAGGGAGCAATTCCATTCATAATCCCTCGTTTTCCTTAAGAGCACCAATATCAGTTGACAGAACTGTGGTCACTGAGGTTGATCTAGCGAACCAAGATCCGTTGCTTAATAAAGAGTCAGAAAGCAACAACGATTACTATGCCTCCGTGCATTCCTGCCCAACTGGTTCATATGTTGCTGAAAAGGAAGTCATTGATATCTTAAAGCCCTTCACCACTGACACAACCGTAATGTTTCCAAATGTCATCAACCTAATGCTCGACACATTGATGTAATCTATTTGAGCGAATCAGAAACTGACGTGTCGCCTGAGCATGCAAGGAAGGCAAGAGAGCTGAGATTATATCTCGCTGGCATTAGGGATGACGTCTCTTGAAGATACATGAAAAAAATATGTATAACAAAGATTATATATGTATCCATAATCTGTAATTTGCTAATCAATCTGCTTTTTCTTCTTTCTTTCTTTTGTAGTCTGATGGATCATTTCATCCATGCTGTTTGAGTTTTTCTCAACTGTGTGTATTGCATGAATTTGAGAGAAATAATCTGATTTGCACGTTGAAAGCCCAAAATGATTGTGTACATGCGATAAGTTCCGATTGCAGCCAAGGAGGTTTCTCAAGATGCAATGGCAGGACAATGATTATAGGGAGCCAATAATGATCCTATGGTGTATATATATAGAACAAATGTGTCGATTCTCATTCATAAAAATGGAATTCAAAATCTCATTTGATAAAAGAATCGACACGAACAATTGAGGTTCAAGTTCAAAAACTATTATTAATTAGTGGATGTATAAAAATAGTCTATGGTGTATATACATAAATTAAGAGTAATGATTTAGTCAGCTTATGCCGACTTAGATTTAAGTCAACTAGGCACTTATGGCTATTAGATCATCTCATCACTTGAAAAAACATCCATTCATGAGATGATTTAATGGTCATAAGTCTTAGCTGACTTAGATCTGAATTAGCATTAGCTGACTAGATCATTTAATTATAAATTAAGTCACTAAATATTTAATCATGAAACGAGAGCCTCGAAGAGAAAACTTGACATTTATAAAAGGGATTTTTATGGAAATGGACCTGTAATTTGAAAAAATTACGTAAATGGACCCGACTGAACTATATTTACGTTCATGGATCCATATGTATTTTTTGGGACCAAAATACCCTCCCTAATGAAAAAAAAATTGAAAATTATTTAAATTTACTTCATAATCCCCACCCTAACACATAATTCCCACATATTACATATAATCCACAATCACCACATTATCATATAATCTTCATATTAATACATAATCGTCAATCCCCAACTGTGTAAAGAATCTCCAGATATATACATAATCTTCAATTTCCAATAGATCAACATCTTACTTTTATGAGTCAAATCGGTTGACTTTGATGTCACATCAATATTATTAAATTATAAAAATTATTTAACATTTAATCCTCACAACAACATATAATCCCGATCCTCGTTCTAACATATAATTTTCTGTTCTAACATATAATTTCCAACCTTGCACATAATTCCCGATTAATCCTACTCATTATTACACTTTTTTGTCTTGTCAAATCAAATATTTTATCATCATTACACTTGTCAAATCTTATCCCACTAATATTTATTTTAATTAATAATATTTATTTTACTTTTTTGGGTTGTAAGATTATATTTAATTTTTTATATAATTGATTGGATGTGTGTTTAATTCTTTGTCTATAGAATGGGGATTGTGAACTATTTGGTAAGTTGGAGATTCTTTGATATATCAAGGTTGGGTATTATATTATTTTTTGGGGACTATTTACTTATATGAGAATTGAGAATTTTTTGCATTTATTGAAAATTATTCGTAAACCTGGAGATTGTATGTTAAATATTTTTTAAAAATTTGACCGTTGGAATGATTTAAGCATGAATAATTCAGACTTTTAAAAATATTTTCATCATTTGAAGTTCATAAACATAAATATTTTTTAATCGGATTCATTTACATAATTCTTTTATCTCACATGTCCATTTCTGTAAAATTCCCATTATAAGAATATAAACTACGAAAGCTGTAATAATTTGGTCATCCGTTACACTAGGTAAAGATCGATACCATTGAGTCCTTCACTGCAGGAACGCGTAAGCAAAAGCTCAATTCACCTCTCGTAGCACTGATACGAAAATTTGGACAAAATATATGTTACGACTTATCCAACACCATTTACTAGATAATATTATATAATATAAATAAAATACTGGGATTCCATTAATATTACGACTTTACCATTACCATTATTCCAAGTAACCAACGTAACTTCAATGGATTTTATTTTCATAGCTAGATAGGAGAAGACAGAGGAGTGAGACACAGGTCAGAGGCCATGGGGGAAATGGGCAGATGAAATAAGGGACCCATGCAAAGCAACTCCAGGTATATTTGACACAGCTGAGCAGCTGCCAGAGTCTATGATGAAGCCGCTATCTGCTTCCAAAGATAAAGTACTTCTTGTCTAATATATATATTTTTTCAGATAATTCTATCATTCGATTGGAACTGTTTTCCTATGTACAATACTACAATCTCTCCTTTTAAGTTTTAACTATGTAGTATTATTTAGGTGCCGTTCTCGTTAAGAGAGGGTATTCTAAAAGTGTGTATGGGTGGGCGTGTGTACGGACGAGAGAGAGAGTGAGAGAGAGAGAGTGAGAGAGAGAGATCTTTCTTGGAACATGCATATGCCCAAGCAAGACTTGAAATTTATAGAATACAATTATTATATATGGATTACGACGTGTGATGTTGAAATTGGGGACAATTTAGGTTGAAATTTATAGAACAAAGAGTGCTTGAATAATGAAGGAGATGAACGCTATGGTTTTGTCCAAGATGGAGGAGTTCGAGCAGATCGGTTTTCCAAATTTGAAAAGTACGAAGAGGCCGTTGGAGAAAGCTGAGATTACATATGAGAATATTCCAACACTTGAACTTGCAAGGGGTTACCCTCTTCTTAGTCGATCCACACTCAAAGTAAGAGGGTTTCAGGTACCCCCCTCTCTCTATTTTTCACTTATACTTCTTTTATCTTTCTTTTTGATATGCAGCTTGTTGTGTTCTTTCTGGGCTGTTTGGTTCATTTCTGTTCTAGGTTTCCTTTTGGTTGTGGATGTATTCTTAGCAAAAATAAAATAATAACAAGAAAAACCATCCTTATACAAGCAAAATTGACAGCATCTCTTATTATCGATCGGATCTTAGTTATAAGCAATCTCAGGGAACTCTTGAAGATACAAAATTCATTATTTTTTAGTGTATATATATATGCTGGCCGTCAAGTTCTGCATCGATGTGTGGTTTGTTTCCGTTCTAGGGCTTCTTTTGCTTGGGGATGTTTCCTTAGCCAAAATCGGTAGTATCTGTTGTTATCGGATCCCTACCAATCTCAGGTTACTATTGAGGATACAAGACTCTATTTTCATGTTTATTTATTGGTATGCTGGCACGCAGTTGAGCTCTTTCTGGGGTGTTTTAGTTTGTTTCTCATGTTCTTAATTGGTTTTCTTTTGGTAGTGGTTTTTTCCTTACTCAGCTGAAAAAAATCTTTACACTAGCTAATATATACAACCAGTAGCATATCTTAATTCCTCTAAGATCCCTAGCAATCTTGGGGATATAAAATTAAATATTTATTTATGTTATTTCACAAGGAAAAAACAACTTTATTTATTTTCTATATATGGAAAATGCTTGACGTCCAACAGATCGAATAGAATTGCTCCTCTACGTTCTCTATATATATGCTTGATGGAAAGAACAAGTATATATGAAAACATTGAGTTAAGTGCAAGAAAATTCCCTTAGGCTCTAGCTTACAATGGAAGTTTGCAGGATCATTTAGAGCTGCGGCGTCGTAAGAAGAAGCAGCGGCTGCATGCACTCTCTGCTGTTAAAAAATGCTAAGCCAGACTTGAGCTGCCCAGCTACTTGGGGTCACGTATTTCAGCTGCCCATTCACCCCATATAGGTCTCTCTCTTACACTTCTCCTCGATCATGCAGTGCATGCATGTCTTCGCATGTCTTCTTCTTAAGTTCCCTAAGATTAGTTATACTTGTAAGGACTGTGAATGAAAGAAAGAAAACACGTACATTACAATCACCGATCCGACTTTGTATATAATCTCTTGTAGTCTTGTAACACTTAATTTCTTAGATCTGAAAACCACCAATGATTATATATCTAGGCCCACATTTGCAGTATATAAACCTTTCTTATATAATTGAGAGAACTGGGCATTAATAGTACTCCAACTATTTATAAGTCCCTATTCTAGCTTCTCAATATCAACAACCTTGCTACAATCATCAAATTTAAGCACCTCATAATCGGTTAAACATTAATGCTCCGTTTGGTAGGAGGGATGGAAAAATGGAAGGAAGGAAAATAGGAGGGATGAACTTTCCTTTCTCAGGGGAGGGAAACTCTTTTTCCTTCCTGTGTGTTTGGTATGATGGATGGAAAAGTGGTTTCCTTCCTTCCATGTGTTTGGTAAACAAGGGGGAGGGAAATGATGTACTGTATTGAATTACAATTTTATCCTCTCATATTCAAATATATTTTAAATGCTTTTAATAATTTATAAAAATATTAAAAATGATTTGGAAGCCTTCACGTGTGTGCGCGCACATGTGTGTGTGTGTGTATATATATAAAACAGTGGGCGTGGGCATATATGTATAGGTGCTTGCTTGGAGAAGAAAATGGGGTAATTGTGGGTTTTCAAAATGTTAAAAGTGCAAAAAAGTCATTTTACCCCATAAAATGAGCTTACCTACACTTTTCCGCCCAAATTTGGGCGGATAGAAAAAGGGCTCTTTTCCCTCCCCTCCTCCCCCCCTCTCATACCAAGCAAGCCTCCCTCCCCTTTTCCCTCCTCCCACTCTTCCCTCATACCAAATAGGCTGTAATATTATATATATATATATACTTTGTGTATCGAATGGTGGTCGATCTACTATGGTTTTAATTTGTTTGTAAACTGTAATAGTGCGCTGAACTACACTTTTAATTTGTCAGCTTTCCTCTTATTATTTATTATTATTAATTATTTGCTCTAGAATTTTTCTTTTACTTATTAATTAATTCTATCTCATGCATCGATGATATACCTAGCTAACTAGCTAATTTCCATGAGCAGCAGCATTGGACACCGCTGTATTTTAAAACAGCAAGGTTCTTTTATCTCATCATAGTATTGTTGGTACAAGCTACCCAAGTGGAAGCACGTGAAGGACATTGGGATTTTAATTACTTGATCGTGCCTGGCATTGTAATTCTCATTGCTATTATCATCCTTATCGTGATTGCTAGCCTATGCTATTGCATTCGCTGTTTCACTGGGGAATTGGGAAGTCGTCGAAGAATTTCACCATCAATGAATTCAACCATACAGATGCCATAGCTATCAACCTGATCACCTGCTCGAAAGGGCCTCTCAGGGAATGTCTTAATGGTTGCTGCATCAAGGTAACTGCGTACTTTGCACAGATGGTGCAAGCTCTAATATTTCTGGTTCCCGTAAAAGATTAGCAGTGGATGCTTCCCCACTATATATACAGTGTACTATTTAGGCGACGTTTTGAACATTTGGTGTATTTAATTTGTGATCGGTTACACAGATGTATTTAATTAGTTGGCTACCAATAACTGATCATATGGATGTATACATTTTAAGGTAGGCAGGTAGCTTTTTGCCAAGCTGATGTAGAACAAATAAACTCGACTTCATCAAGACCATCAGATATTTTATTGTTAGTTTATTATTTTTATTCGTTTAATTAGGATTTTGTTTATTTATTTTAATAATTTTAGAGGTTTTATTTTATTATCTTGGATGGACGGATGGTAACCATTTCAATCAATATATGTTTGGATAAAGGTACTGCACGATGCTTTACTATTTTGGTAGCCAAAATCGGTAGTCTCTCTCTCTCTCTCTCTCTCTCTCTCTATATATATATATATATGCTGGCCGTCAAGTTCTGTATCGATGTTTGGTTTGTTTCCGTTCTAGGGTTTCTTTTGGTTGGGGATGTTTCCGTAGCTAAAAGCGGTAGTATCTCTAGCCTGTTATCAGATCCCTAGAAATCTCAGATTACTATTGAGGATACAAGACTCTATTTTCATTTTTATTTATTGGTATGGTGGCAGTTGAGCTCTTTCTGCACGGGGTGTTTTAGTTTGTTTCTCATGTTCTTGGTTTTCTTTTGGTAGTGGTTTTTTCCTTACTCAGCTGAAAAAAATCGTTACACCAGCTAATATATACAACCAGTAGCATATCTTCCTCTAAGATCCCTAGCAATCTTGGGGATATAAAATTAAATATTTATTTATGTTATTACACAAGGAAAAAGCAACTTTACTTGTTTTCTACATATGGAAAATGCTTGACGTCCCACAGAATAGAATTGCTCTTCTCTACCTTCACTATATATATGCTTAATGGAAAGAACAAGTATATATGGAAACATTGAGTTAAGTGCAAGATATTTTTGATAATTCCCTTAGGCTAGCTTACAATGGAAGTTTGCAGGATCATTTAGAGCTGCTGCATGTGTCATAAGCAGTGGCTGCATGCACTCTCTGCTGTTTAAAAAAAAAGCTAAGCCAGACTTGAGCTGCCTAGCTACTTGGGGTCACGTATTAATTTCAGCAGCCCATTTACCCCATATAGGTCTCTCTCTTACACCTCTCCTCATGCAGTGCATGCGTGTCCTCTTCTTAAGTTCCCTACGAATTAGGATACCCTTCTTTAGTGCGTATATATATTTAGATTAAGATAAGTTATACTTGTAAGGACTGAAGATATGTTGCCTATGAATGAAAGAAAGAAAATACGTACATTAGATTCACCGATCCGACTTTGTATATATATGTCTTGTAGTCTTGTAACACTTTCTTAGATCTGAAAACCACCAATGATTATATATCTAGCCCCACATTTGCAGTACACAAACCTTTCTTATATAATTGAGAGAACTGGGCATTAATACTCCAACTAATTATAACTCGATCCCTATTCTAGTTTCTCATTATCAACAACCTTGCTACAATCATCAAATTTAAGCACCACATAATCGGTTAAACATTAACATTATCTATATATATATATATATATATATATATATATATACACACACTTTGTGTATCGAATGGTGGTCTACTATATATGGTTTTAATTTGTTTGCAATGGTGCGCTGAACTGCACTTTTAATTTGTTAGCTTTCCTCTTATTTATTATTAATATTAATTGTTTGTTCTAGAATTTTTCTTTAATTTTTCTCATTAATTAATTCAATCCCATCAATGATATACCTAACTAGCTAATTTCCTTGAGCAGCAGCATTGGAGATCGCTGTATTTTAAAACAGCAAGATTCTTTTATCTCATCATAGTATTGTTGGTACAAGCTACGCAAGTGGAAGCACATGAAGGCCATCGGGATTCTAATTACTTGATCTTCTTTGGCATTGTAATTCTCATTGCTATTATCATCGTTGGCGTGATTGGTAGCCTATGCTATTGCATTCGCTGTTTCACTGGGGAAGCAATATCCACTCCTAATCTTTCACGGGAACCAGAAGTAGAGCTTGCACCACCTGTGCAAAGTGGTTACCTTGATGCAGCAACCTTTAAGACATTCCCCAAGAGGCCTTTTCGAGCAGGTGATCATGTTTATATCTGTAGTGTTAAACCATGTAATCTTTTAGTATATTATTGGTTACAATTCAAATTTAAATTCAAGCACTTATCTCATGTAAATGTATACTCTTATAAATATCAACTCAGAAAACTCTCTCATTAATTATTGAGAGCCAAATTATTTGTTTCAACTTGGTATCAGAGCCACTTTTTTTTTTTCTCTGCCATGACCGCCATCCCCATAGCTGCTCCCTCTATCACGGTTGCTCCTCCTACTCCCTTAACCAATGCTCACCATTTCATCTCCATCAAACTTTCATCCAAAAATTTTATCCACTGGAAACTCAACTACTTCCTTTTCTCCGTGGCCAAAATCTCATGGGTTATGTTGATGGCACCATTCCTTGTCCATCACCTCAAATCGAATCCAATAGAACTAAAATTCCTAATTCGGCCTATGATGCTTGGATTTGTTAGGATCAACTTCTCATGAGCCTTCTTATTGCTTCCCTCTCTGATGATATCATGCCTCTCGTTGTTGGTCTTGAAACCTCTCACCAGATCTACACCACCTTAGTTAACTCCTTTGCCTCTCCCTC
>JAESVK010000400.1:2182934-2214726 GCA_017140935.1 Hamamelis virginiana
ATTACTAAGAAGACGAAAAATAAAAATAAATACAAAGCTTTTACCATAATATATACAATTAAATATACACGCAAAATGCAGGAACGGAAGCATGCCATCAATGATCAACCAATACCAGCAAAAGAAAAGGGGAAAAAATTTAACAAATTGTGACAAAAGCAGTCTCATGTGAAAACTGAGATGAATTTACATCAGCTGTCATGAGATTAAACTGCTTGATCATCAATGTGTGGTGTTACATGGACAACTTCCTTATTAACTGTTCAAGTGTTAACTTGTTAATTTGGCCAAAGACAGAACAAGTAAACAACGAGTCTTACAACCAGTTTCTGCGAAGAACCACTCCAAAGTTACTATTCGCATAGCTTTTCAAGAATAAAGACTCTACAAACATTTTCTAGTGACCCACTATGGAAATGAGTGATTGACCAAGAAAATGGTTCCAAGTGATCACTCTCTTGCGGCTGACTGAAATGATATGGTGGAGATGGTTTAACTGTTGGTGTGGCAAAATACGACTGAAACTGGGAGGCAAGGTAGTCTGGATCACCGGGGAACTGTGCAAGTGAAATAGGTGACAGGAACTGGGATTGGTTGAAACATTTGTAATATGAATTCAAGCTGCTTGCGCTCATTGAGTCAGGCAGGCTTGAGACACTAGACGAAGGAGAAAAACCCAAGGCATCACTTTTAGGAAGGAGACCGCCATGCCCTGTGTAGATGGAGGAAGGTGGAAAACCTACACCATCACTTTTATGAAAGGGGTCTTGAGGTTCCGACAGCATTGATCCCGGAAGGCGAGGCCAAGCTGTCTGGCTTGGGACAACTGGGGAAACTGCTGATGGCCAAGGGTATGTAGGGAGATGGCCTAACACTAAGGAACTTGAAACCGGTTGGCGCCCAACTAACCTTACTGCCAATATCTTTCCATCTGTTTTGTACCCATTCATGTGCGTCAAAGCCAGAGCGGCATCAGTGGTATTTTCAAATTTAACAAAGCCATAACCTTTACTCAAACCTGTGGTTCGGTCCTTAATCACTCTAACTTCAGTCAGTTTACCAAATGGTTTAAACAGCTCTCTCAACCGATTGTCATCCACAGCTTGTGGAAGATAGCCAACATAGAGGTTTGCATCACTGGTTTCCTTATGTTTGTTTTGTGTCTTTGGAGTTGAACCAAGGCCGAGCCTAGAAGATTCCTGCAGAGAGTTGCTAGCATGAGGTGATATTGTGAAGGGGCAAGGGGCAGCGGGATGACTGTTGCCACCGCATGAGTTACAGGAGAGAGCAATTTTAAAAGTAGATTGCAATCGAGGGCAGGCATAATGCTTATGCCCTTGCTCACTGCACACACTGCACTTATTCTCATCTCTGTATGATCCATTCAGTTTGGCAAGCTCCCGTAATTGGGCTAGTTTGTGCTCATTCTCTCCCCCTTGAATAGGAATTAATAGTTTTTCAACCATCCCTACTGCTGCATCCAGTGATTTCTAGTTACCTGCCTCTATTAAGACATGCAAGTCTTCATTATCAGAGGTATCAGGTTTTTGCTTTGAAGAGCCTTTACCCCTTAAGAAAATCTTAGCACCAGTTTGTTTCTCCATCCTCTTTTTTGTGTTCCCCTGAGGGCCAAGTATAAGACCAATAAAATTATACTCGGGATATTCTTTCGCCGGTATGTAAAGTTTCTTCAAGAGCTTTTGGGGTTTGTAATCAGTAGGAGGCTTGAAGGTGGGGTTCTTCTGAATCAACCTTGAAATGATATCTTGACGTTCTTGTATGAGTTTCTCATGGAGCCTTACTTCCCGTGTATTTATTCTGATACCAAGATTATTGTATATGGGCTGGGGAGAAGGAGATCTTAACTCCCCAGGCCTGTCATCATGAAGCTTTGAACTTTTCAGCTTACTGTTCACTCCTAAAGGCTTCGATTGTAACTCCCAAATATGTGGATCCAAGTCTGATCCAATAACAAACTCTTTCACAAAGTCGGGCAGCTGAATTGGACCAAACATTTTTAACGGTGAATCATCACTAGCCCACCTGGTTTTCCTTCTCTTACTAGTTCTATCAACTTCATCCATTTCGCTATCTACTAGAGGCTGTGTGTCCCATCTACTATGCCTTCGTTTTCCAGAACTTCCCATGCACTCCTGTTGTCCAGAAGCACTTTCCCAATCAACTATCTTAGAAACTCCAATTTTAATATGGAGATTTCTAACAGCACACCCAAAATCTGATCCTGGTTTCGTGGATTCCTTTTGCCTGCACTTCTTTTGCGACTGATTAATTTCCAAGGGAGCTTATTCACCAACTATTACATCAAGTGACCTCTTCTTTTCATTTGAATTGTTGAGAACAGACTCTGATTTGTATCCATCTTTATTAGCATCAGTCTCAGAAGATGGCTTAGATGCAGAGTCTTCCAATGGATTTGAATCCTCAATCGTTTGTTCAGCCTTATCATTGTTGTGGTTTGAAACTGACAGAGAAAACCATTCTCCAGGTTTCTCAATCAGCTGGTTCCTCGTTTGTTTCCTCACTTGGATCCTCTTCCAGCCCTTCATCTGGATCCTCTTCCAGCTCCTCACTTGTTTCTTCTTCTGGCTCCTCTTCCAACTCTTCATCTGATTCCTCTTCCAGCTTTTCATTTGGATCATCTTCCAGCTCCTCACTTGTTTCTTCTTCTGGTTCCTCTTCCAGCTCCTCGATTGAGTCTCCTTCTTGTTCCTTTTCTGGGCCCTCAATTGGTTCGTCTTCTGGGTCCTCTTCCGACTCCTCACTATCATCATTATCCCCATCTAAAAAAGACTGGAAAACACACTTCTGATAGCTCCACTGTCAACTCCTCCGGTTCCTCTTTTGTTTTATCCACTTTGGTGTTGGATTTCTCTGTGATTCTTGGAATATATGGAGCTTTGTGTTTCCTCATTGCACCTTAATTACCGACAGAACAAATGAAGAAGTATCCACAGATAAGGAAAGTGGAATGGATGCCACAGCTGCATCAAAGATCCCACAATACATCAACAAAATGTGTGTGTGTATCACAGTAATCCAATGTTAGAATTTCAAAATATAGCTATGAAAAACTATGACCACTGAAAACTGCCACAGTTTTCTTCGTGATATTTCTAAAAAACCAACCATTAGATCACTATGGTTTTTGGCATACATGACATGCATAAGTACAGTATCTAATCCAACGGTCAGTTTTTCAAAATATGCATCACACAATTATCTATGGTCTTCATGCTGACATAAACTTATATAAGCATATGTTGATAGGATCATTTCTGTGTGTGTGTGTGTGTGTGTGTGTTGAGCAGAAGATAACTGAGATCCGCATAATTAGAGAGAGGCCAACAACATTGCTGATAACAAACCATAGCATATTTGACAAAATATAAGAAATATTTGACAGCCCCAAACCCTTTGTACCAATGAATATAAAAGAACTACAACTACATCACCCATGAAAACATAGTACAATAAAGGAATATCAGAAACAAGCAAGTATTACTGCTCCAAAATATTACTGGTAGAAAATGGGTAAAAATATCACATTCAAAGTAGGCATATCTCTCAATCAGAACAAGGAACACCTACAACTTCCTTCATATCAAACATACAAGCCAAATGCAAAACTAGCCAGACATGAACCCCATTAAAATAATTTAAGATACATGCAATGATAAGTCTCCAATATACAAACACCCAAAAGAATATGACCACTATAACTCTATTACTACGTCACTGCTAATATAACTAACAGAGTGCACAAAACATCAATCCACTTTGTTACAAGAGAGCCAGTAAACACAAGCAAATTGCTAAGCCCCAGCCATTTCCTGCTAAAAAAATTGGTGCATTCGACCTTCTATTATGACCCCAAATTGTTAACAAGTAGTCGCTTGACGCATTTCACTTGTATTGAGGCTTTTGTCATATTAGTTTGGTCCTTAACAGATGTTATCAATGTTTAACTGAATGTATTTAAACATCGAAATAAAGAGACAAGTAGTCAATTGTATCCACATTCTTGTACATGCAATTGTCGTCATCTGGACAATGACAATGAAACATAAAAGCTAGAGTAATCACGAATTGAATTCATATTTTCTTTTGCTTTTTCACACTTCATTTGTATTTTGTATAGTCTTCATTTCTAATTTCACAACAGACCCAATTAATAATACGAAAATAAAACCAATTAATTAGGAAAAAATTAAGTAAAAATGTCAGCAATAGCTTAACTCTGTAATCTTTTAGTTATACTTGAATCAATGCATTCAGCAGAATCTATTTTTCATGTCAAATATACACTAAAACTTAAAGAAAATGAAAATGAAATACAGTGATTTCAATCAAGAACAGTACTCCATTCAACAAAATACACAAAACAGAATAAATTGTTCTCGAAATTGAAAGTATATATACACAGTTGAAAGAATCATTAAAAACAAGAAGATTGTCTTTTTCATCATCAAACGATCTTTGTAAATGGTCAAATTACAGGTCCATGAAAACCAACCTGTTTGAAGCTTTAACCCTGAGCGCAAAATCTCTCTCTCTCTCTCCTCTCTCCTCTCTCTTCTGTTCTTTGGTTGGGATAGAAGAAAGAGAGTGATGAATGATGATTATAGCCATTTCATTACGTCCCCACCGTAATCGGTTGATCGCGGCCGTTCAACTTCATTCTGTACGACAATAAAATAATTGCAAAGCATCTTATCTTGGATTAAAGCCCGTGTTTGCCTCATCCATTGGCAGCGATCCACCTGCCTAGCAACTAGCAAGTAACAAACATATACTCCGTAATGTTTTTCTACAAAAAAATAAATTATAAATTATGGGAGTGGAAATTGCAACCCAACAAACTCTAACACTATGTTTGGATTGAGAGAGTTGGAGAGAAGAGAAGAGAAGAGAAACTTATTAAATTTCTCTCATTTGGATTGAGAGAGTTGGAGAGAAAGGGAAAGAGGGGGAGAGAAAAAGGAGCTGATAAGTGCTCAAATTTTTGAAATTTAAACTCCAAAGTAAATTTTGTAAAAGCCCTAAAGGCATGTTAATTAGGTCGTTTTAGTGCTTTTCAATTATTTTATAATTGTTACAAATATTTCATAAGAGTAGCATTTTAGCTTATTTTTATATCTGTCTGTATTTTAGGTTAAAGTTGTATGGAATAGGTGCGCATAATTGGTTTGTTGTTCACTGCAGGTAAAAAAAATCGATGTGGAATCAAGCCGTGAAACCACCGTAGTTTGAAAGTACGTGTCGCAAGCTTCGCGTGCATATAAAGAATGTCCAAATCGGATTTCAGACGAAGAAAATACGAGCATTTGAAGTTTGGAAAGAAATCGCAAGGCTTTGCGCAAGATGAAGTTGAGTGAAGCCACAGTTGTTTTCAAAAAAAAATTAAATAAATAAATAAAAATAAAATTATATATATATAATGAGAGAGCCTGAGAGAAAAGTGAAAGTGAGAGATGAGGAGAAAGTCTGGGTGAAGACTAAAAGAGAGACAGAGAGTGGGTGTAGACTACGGAGAGAAAGAAGAAAAAAAAGGAAAGATAAATCGAGAAAGTCGCGGCGTGGTGCAGAGGCTGTCAAAGGCAAAAGGAAAAATGAGACGCAAGGCGTCTATAAAATGAATACTCACCAGACAGAGAAAAGGGTAGAGGACGCAGTTAGCAGTTAGTTTTTTTTCTCTGAACTTTCATCTTTCCAAGTATTAGGCAGACGAATAGCTAAGCAGTATTTTCATTTGTTAGTTGAGTGTTACAGTTTATTTTCCTTTGTTAGTTGAGTGTTGGATTTTATCAGAAATAGTCATAGATTATTTTATGCTACGTGCATCTAAGTCTTGACTATTTTCTGCTTCTACATATTGTACTACTGTTCAGTTCAGTCAGTTTAATTTCAGAGAGTGAATTTATTTTTCAGTTGTTATTCTTAGTTTTTATTTTTAATTTCAATATTTTCCAAATTACACAATTTCACACACAATGCAATTGTCCCTCTCTCCACTTGGAGAGAAGAGGTTTTTATTTTTATTTTTTGTTTTTAATTGTTGCTTTTAATTACGCAATTTTCATTTCAGTAGAATATCCTCTCTTTCCACTTAGAATTATGAGGAGGAATTTTTGTTAATTTATGCTTTCAATTATGTACTTTAAATTTCAGTAGAATATCACATCTTTCCACTTGGAATTATGAGGAGGAATTTTTATTAATTTATGCTTTCAATTATGTACTTTAAATTTCAGTAGAATATCCTCTCTTTCCACTTGAAATTACGAAGATGACTTTTTATTAATTTATGCTTTCAATTATGCAATTTCTATTTCATTAGAATATCCCCTCTTTCCACTTGGAATTTCGAGGAGGACTTTTTATTAATTTATGCTTTCAATTCTGTACTTTAAATTTCAACAGAGTATATTCCCTCTCTCCACTTGGAGAGACGTGATTTTTCTTTATTTATAATTATGCAATTTCAATTTCTGCCAGTTTAATTTTCTGTAATTTAATTTAAGTTCAATTTCTGTTATTTCTTTTGCAATTATGTTCTTATACGTTTGACTTGCAATTACCGTTTAAAAAATCAATTAACCAACCAAATTTACCCAATGGGAAATGTCTCTTTCACCAAAAGTGAATTCACTTAGCCGATTTCCATTACTAGTCTCTGTGGATCGACACTCGTGCTTACCACTTTCTTCGGATTGAGGTTAAACATAGGTAAATTATAAATGAATAAATATTGACCGTAAATACGAAATTTAACCTCCCGTATTTCAAGCGATCAGGAGCTGATTTCTTTCTCCCCAAATCGGAGAGAAATGGAGAGAAGAGAAGAGAAGAGAAAGGGTTTAAGTGAGGGGTGGTTTTATTATTTTGCCATTTCTCTTCCTTCTTTAGTTTTTATTTTCTTTTTATGTAAGTAAGGGCAATATTGGAATTTACACCTTAAAATCTTCTCTTCTCTTCTCTTCTCTTCTCTTCTCTTATGAAGGCTATCCAAACAGGGTGAAGAGAAAGTCATTTAACTTTCTCCCCTCTCTATCCAAACAAGGTGGAGAGAAAGTCAATTAACTTTCTCTTCTCTTAATGAATTTCTCTTCTCTTCTCTCCAACTCTCTCAATCCAAACATAGTGTAAGTCAACCCCAATTTTTATGTTTTTAAAAAAGGGTGTTTACCCATAAATCCTATTTATAAGTTTTGTTTACCCAAAAATCCTCTCATCTTTTCATTTTACCAAACAATCATTTTTAATAAGAAACGCATCAGTTTATTCTTTGATTTTGCAAAAAATTGATGCATAGATCAGTTTTTTGAAAATGCTTGGAAAACTAATGTGCTTGGACTTTCGAGTTTAAAAAAACTTAAATTTGGACTTTTTGATAAAATAAAAAGATGATGGAACTTTTGGATTAAAAAAAAAAAAAACTCAAAATGAAACTTCTAAATAATTTTTCCTTTAAAAATACTCTTAAATGATTTTACCCTATACGACAATTGTAAATTTCAAACTCCCAATATATCCTAACTAAATTATTAAGTACACCTCCAAGTACCTAACTATCCCCTTCAAAGTTTCAACATTCCCAAATTGTTAAATTGCAATCTACCCAACAAAATTGTTAGATTGCAATCATATTCTGTTAAAAAATGCTATACAACCAAAAACTTTAATCCGAAATTAAAAAGCACCATGATATGTCATGTTTTGAATGGTTTAATCTTTCTTTCAAATAGATTCTATCTTTTTTACATACCACTCAAAGTATGACACATCATGATGGTTTTTAATTTCGAATTAAAGTTTCTAATTGTATAACATTTTTGGTCTGTTAGGTTGCAATCAACACAACTAAACCAATTTAGGTTATGTTGGGTTGACTTTATCATAACAATTTAATTTTGTTGGATTGATTGCAATCTGACAATTTGGGAATGTTGGGTTTCTTTCAACAATTTTGTTGGATTGATTGCAATCTAACAATTTTGTTGGGTTGATTGTAATCTATCAATTTGGGAGTCCATCCTCACGCCAATATAAGAGATTTTTTTAATTATTTTATTTGACTTTACTGGAGGAGGCCTGGAGCTGTGCATAAAACAGAGAGAGAGAGAGAGAGAGAGAGAGAGAGAGATTTGATGACCTATAGAAAGAGAATAAACAAAAATGCAACTGTAGTGGGTAGGTCCACAATTACAAATTTTTTATACACAAATATATTATCTACAAAACTTGAGATTAAATATCACTTGTTCTCTGCTTCTATAGGTGTAGTATTGCCACTGTCGCCATGTTGCTCTCAGGAGCTGCCAATTATCTGGAAAAGCACAAGATAGATTGAAAAATTAGAACAGTTTAAGTCTACCATATGTGGTGATATAAACTAAACTATAGTCAACTGAAAGTGCCCAAGCTAGCCCATCGACGGAAGAAACACGCGTTTGCTCCAACGCCCTTCCCATGATCAGGTCACTCTCGCACTATACAAGCAAAGGATTTTGAAATGAAAGGTTTCATATGTACCTGCTTATGAACTCTTTTGCAAGGCTTCTTGCATGCTTCAACAACTGGAAGCCATTTGCAACATCATCGTTTTGTAATGCAGACTTCAAGTTTGAAAAGAATTCTCTGTAAGCTTTCTTTAATTCTTCTGTGCATTCTGTCCTTCCTGCACGAGAGCAACCAGAAGCTTTCGAGTTGTTCTCTTTTGCTTCTTGTTCTTCAGTAAATGGTGACGTTTCTAACAATGGCTTCTGTGCCAAACTATTTTCTACTCTGCTTCCTACGACAGCTTCCAACTTTGCAGCCATGATAGTCGCTCGACATATACATGACGAGGGCAGCTGCCAGAAAACATAGTCCTCAATTAACTATCAAGAGTCAAAAATAAAAACAAGTGAACAAATAAAACTTTTTACTTTGGAAAGCTAAAGAGAGTAAAAACCCAGATGTCAAAGCAAACCCAAACTCTGCTCCATCTGCATACTTATCATGGGGCCACAGTACTGAGTAGTTCATTTAGTAAATTACCTATCCAAAGATAGGGTTTTTTTTTCCCCTTTTTTAATCCCAAGGTCAAGTTTTCATGTTGCCTTATTGGTTGTGTGCTTTTAAAAGTAGTCTCATGTAGCATTTGCCCCCCACCCACCCACACAGAGATGGGAACTAACCTGTGCAAGCTGAGCAACCTTAAATCCAAAACTCCTCTCCGAAACACCGGGCATGAGCTTATAAAGGTAAGTGACATCTTCATGGTCCACACTGTCAACATTCGGATCATGTTCCGAGTCCATCTTATGATCATTATGTGATGTCAGATATGAAACATGGTACGCCGCCACAGAACCAGGGAATTCTTTTTTGATATCAACAATTTTAGGGTAGTGGGTGACAAAGAGAACCATGCATCTTTTCTGCTCTAGAAGATGATGCAATGTAGCATAAGCAATTGCTACACCATCATGTGTACTTGTGCCTCGCCCAAGCTCATCAATGATTACCAATGAGCGTGCAGTACAATGGTGGAGTATGTGAGAAGCCTCACTCAGTTCTTCTAGAAAGGTGCTCCTTCCTTGCTGGATACTGTCAGAAGCGCCCATTCGGGTATGGATGCCATCTAGCACATGAAGTTTTGCTGATGATGCTGGTACAAAGGAACCAACCTAGAGGGATCAGAGGGCACATTTTGATGAAGCAATGACCGTGAGAGATTGATATGTCGAAAAATATAAAAAGCAATAAAACACAAATTTGGGACTTTCAGAGCATGATTCAACAATCAAAGCTGGCTGTAGAAGAGAATTTGAATGGGATCATCCATTTGAAGAACATACACAAGTACACAAGAAAAAGAAACACTCGAAATCAAAGATAAACCCTGCTTGATATCAAAACATCCAATATAATCGCACTGCTTTTGCTTGGATAGATACTTCGCCTTCTTTTTGATAGGTACACATTCAATTAAGTAGACACACTAAGACAAGACCTCAAGAATCCCAAAATATAGGATAAGACCTAAAAATAAGCGCGCACACAAAAAAAAAAAAAAAAGGTGAGAACTTTCTTCACGAAAGATGTAAATAAATATTTTTTTGGAGGGACAAAAGATGTATATTTGGGATTAACAGAATGGAGAAAATTGGCACACCCACTGTAGTTCCATTTAGATAATAATAATAATAATAACAACGATGACGACAACAATAACAACAACAAAAATGGTAGTGAGAAGTCTAATTCTACCTGAGCCATGATAGCAATGAGAGCAACTTGGCGGATATAGCAACTCTTTCCACCCATGTTTGGTCCAGTAACTATTTGACAGTACTCTCCATCTGCATGCAAACTTGTGTCATTTGGGACAAAATTGTCTTGTAACATGATCTCCAGAACCTGGCCAGAATTGATTGAATACACATTAAACAGAAAGTTTTGAAAAACACAAACTATATCATATTCCAACAGACCGATAATTGAGAACTTGGCATCAAACATAAGCACATACTTTTGAATTTCTACTTTGTGAGTTAGTGTAACTCAATTAATTTTAATGATAATGACCTCCACTGATTTATTCCAAAACAGAGAGAGAGAGAGATGTGAATATTTATTATGTTACACATTTCTTACTTTCCAAGTTATCAGGTTGAACTACATCAACTATTATGGAAGAATTGGTATGAGCTGCCCCTGCTATCATGGGATGATACCCCCCCTTTATAGTCTCAGAACTATGGTCATAAAAATCAAATTTTCAATAAAACTAACTTTATAACATGATATGCAATCTGTCTAATAATAAAAAACTTTAGTAAACAGTGGATATCTGCACTATTAAAAAGGTCTCTAATTCCATAGACAATTTATTTTTTAATTAAAAAACTGATTCACAAAGGAGCTATATTTTCCAATTAATACATGGGTGAATGTTTACTAATGAAGCAATAGTTTTTCCACAAAAGAAACGGGGTAAAATAATGATCAACTTTTAAAATTTTCAGTTCTATTACATGCCGAATGAAAGCCTAAACGACCCAACAAAGAAAAGCTATTCAAGTGCTGTCTGGGTATGAATATTTTATCTGAATGGAAATCTATTTGTCATAAATAGAAATCTCCTTGAATGGGTTCCATGTAGATTGTTAAAACATTTAACATACATACCGGATGACGACCAGAGCAGATATGTATCTGAACAGGTTCCTTATCATCCACAAAAACTGGACGGGCATAATTCTGCAACAGAAACTTGAAAGGTTTATATAACATTAAAATCTTGTGATGATGCATGAACTTTATGTAGTCCTCCAAGAATATACCTTATTTCTCGAAAGAATGGCTAGTGAATGCAGACAATCCAACGCAGCTAGTGCTTGTACAGCAGCTTGGAACTCAGCATAATGTTTACCAAATGCCCTTAAAAAATTATCCCAAGCAGCTCGGCAGACAACAGCGAGTTCCTCATTTGCCAGTGATAACTGGTCTAAAGCAGACACTACTTCAGGTGGGTGGTAGCGAATCGTTTTCTTAGTACTATTTACCTTCACCCAGTTCAAAGGTACCCTTACATCTAAGGGTAACTGCAGTCAAAGCAACATTAAATTAGGTCAACAAACAAGACCAGCGTCACAGAAATAACACAATAATCAACAAACAAACTTTTAAAGAAAGCTAACCCAGTAAACTGAAATTGGGACAGAGCATGACTGCCCAACGTAAAGAACAAGAAAGAACTATGATCAATGACAGTGAATCAGCAATTGATACTTATTAAGAAATAAAATAATATACAACTATTCCAAACTACTAGAGTTGAATCTCAAATTAGAAAGCTCCAAACAATTTCATGGAAAACAATCATTAACATATCCAAAGTCTACTGAGTTAAACAGCAATATTCAAAATCCTATCCTGAAGTGCAACACAACACCCCTTAAGATCAACCAGAAGTAAAACAATTAAAGAAGACCACAGATGAGTCCTTCAGTTTAACCAAACTGAGCCTCTGCAAAACAAACTCAAATAAATGCTAAATCCAAGAATCCAAATCACTCATTTTAGAAGACATCAACACCTACTGGAGTCTTCAAAATTTAGCAACTCAAATCTTGCTAAATGCAAATGCAACAACAACAACAACAAAAACAATGATAATAATAGTTCAAAATTACAAAATGAGAGACTTGGCAAGTCATAAACACTTAGAATATCATACTGAATTGAAAAAATAATAAACTTCCATCTGGAATGGTAAAATGTGCATAATTTTCAGAGGATCGCTTTAAACTGAACTACCTCTATCAAATGTGTGGTTCCAGACACACTCATGAATTCCAAATTGCGCATTCCAAGCTGCTTGCGATACAAAACAATCAACAAATCCAATTTCTCCTTTGCCAATTGAACTGCTGTCCGGGCTCTGGCAACCTGTTTATAAATGAATTATTCAACAGGGATTCAGGGAAACAAATGAAGTAAACATGAAGCAAAAGGGGCAAAAAGTAAATTATGAAGATGAAACTCATCACCCAAACCTCTGGGAATTGGCCACTAGAAGTGATGAATAAGTTTGGGAGATCCCCTTGCTCAGCTGCTTCTTTGTTTAGGGAAGACAAAAGTTTTGCAGCGTTGCCAATCACACTGGATGATGAAGCCGTCAATATCAACTTTCTCAACAGAACAGAGTGCACAATCTTTGCTGGTATGTTCTTATTGTTGTCATTTTCTTCAATGTGAAGTTGCTGAAGTTGTTTTCCAGCAAACAAAATAGCTTGTATAACTGCAATGAACTGTACCATTCAGTCATTCAGAAACCATCAGCATGCAATACAGAGGGCCCGACAACTAAAAAGCAAGAATTAATAGCTCTTGTCCAATCAATATATATAGTTTCTTACAAATGGCGATGGATTACCACAATAAAGACCATTTTGTGTTCAGATAGGTTAAAGTTGACAGTACCTTAACTAGTTCAAACAGTGTAACTCTAATATAGCAGCAAATCCAAAAATTCAGGCCATTGATGGTCTAAACCATTACTTGAAAGAAAGTTCAGTAAAATAAAAGATTCTGAGCATATTAATGTTCAAAGTTTTATGGATCATAAAGCCAAAATTCCACAATGAGAGAAAAAAGGTACAGACATGTTTATATACAAAAGCTTCAGTTAAAGAAGCAATGACGAAGAAAACAACTACATATATGCATGCACACACTACACACATTACCATGTCCAAGGACAAGCTATTTATTACCTCAGATGAAGTGGCCGTCCGATGGAAGATTCTAGTTATTCCACGTTGAATATCAGGAGACCTTCCCAAAGTAGTCAAAACTGAGGAAAGCAAATAGTTAATCTCAGGCTGTACAACTGTAACATCAAAATCTTCCTCAACAAAGCCTCCAATATCTTGTAAAGCTTTACAAGGCTCCATAGATTCTGCAATCTCAGAAACAGCATCAAGACGAGCAGATATCATGTTTCTATCACACAAAGGGTGAGTCACCTGTACCATGCAGATGAGCTCAAAAAATCATAAATGGGGAAAATTGAAGAACAGAATTGCCAGCACAATAAATCATAATTAAATGTTAACCACATACCCAGTGCCTAAGAAGTCTTGAACCAAATATAGTAAGTGTGTGATTCATAGACTGCAGCAAGGAGCCAGACTCAGATCCATCAGAGTTATTCTTCAAAACCTAAAAGCATTGAACCCATTTATTTAGAGTGAGGTGAAAATGAAAAAGTGATTAATGAGGAAAAATCAATTGAAAATCTCTTAAATAAAACTGAATAAATGTCAAGAATATTCAAGCTTCCAGAAATAAATCAAATTTACCAAATTTGCGGAGCTGTTGGAGTGATTGCAGACTCATTCTTGCAATGATAGGGTAAAGTTCCTAATATTTCTTATAGGAAGTTCTAATATTTTCAACAAGTCGAGAATGATAGGAATTTTTATTCAAGAAGTTAAGAATGACTGGAAGTTTTACTCCACAATGCCATGCTTTTCACTGTATTTCCAGTTCTAAGCCTCAGCAAAGGATGAGAGTTATGCCAAGCTGGCAGCACTGCATATCTTTGCTAAACTCTATTTCACAAATGCTGATACATTGGTTCAAGCTTTTGCTCAGGCATCTATATGTTTATTGAGAGGGTGTAAAGATGAAATATGAACAATGCTGTTGGTCCCAACCACATATCATTGACAATAATTAAAGATGAATGGCACAACCTTTAAATGCCATTGATACTTCTATAAAATGTCGAAGCAATTAACAGGTCCACAATGTGTATAAACAGTGTCAATTACCTCTAATTGTTGAAGTGCATTTGCTGACAAGGTCATCTCCATGTTGCTTGAGAAGGGCCGAAATGAAGCTCCCAGGCATAGAATTCTTTCAAAGCCAAATTGTTTTAGATGTCGAATGGTTAAGGCCAATGCTTGGACAGCCAAATCTGGCATGTTTATAATTCCCTTTAAAACCAAAATTGGGAATATTTATAAAAAAAAAAAAATGCGGTCAATGACATAAAAAATCGTACATCAAGCAAAATAAAATAAAATAAAATAGCAGCAGCAAAATATATAACAACCAACAGGCTTAATAAAGAAATTGATAATAGTTAACATTTTATAACAAAAGAGGGAGACAAGAAAATATATATATATATATATATATATATATATATATATATATATATATACATTTCCCATTCATGGACCACTCAGAAATTAAGTAGTTTACAAGAGTAAAGTATTCTATAGTCTCAAATTAACTATCACAAGATCTGCACTTAAAGGAAGTTGCTAGGTAAAACAAGAACACATGCCAAAACAAGAAAAAAAAAAACTTCAAGTTCAGCATAGTTTTGTGCATGATGAAGCACAATACCTCAATTGCCAGACGATGCTTTCCCCCTTGCTCTGTCACCTCTGTATTCTGCTCACAATGATCGGCTGAATTATCTTCACTAATGTTCTCGTATAAGGACATCACTTCAGCAAGTGCACCACCATCCTTAAAACAATCTCGTGAGGCACGCTCCACACGAACATTTGAAGAGGGTCCAGCATATGCCGCCAGCAACTTAAAAAAAAAATAAAAAAAATAAAAAATCCCATAAAGCACTGAACATTTGAAGCAATTTCCTTCACTACTTCTTTTAAAACACTGAACATTATTCAAAAATATAAAAGCTACCTTCTCGGTTTGCTTAGAGAGAGGCTCCTCGAGAAGAAGCTCTGCAGGAGACAAGCTCAAAATCACAGCCTCCAATCCAGCTCTCATAAAATTATCATTGAACTCCCCATAAACAACATCCCCAGTTGATATCTCAACAGCAACAATCCCAATTCTCACATCAAATCCACTCTCCACACCACAATCCGAGTTTTCCACCAAAATCGATTTCTCAACAACACAAACCAAATAATTACTACAAGACCCACAACCCTCTTCTCCTCCTCCAACTTCCTCGGCAGCCTCAAGCGTCGCCTTCGTGTACAATGCTGAAAGTCCCCTACAAAACGGCCCCAATCTATTGGACCCGTGTGCCTTAATTGTGGCGGTCTCCGTCTGCTTAACAACACCCACTTTATACCCAGCACTCACAAGCCTCCTCACATGAACATTCAGCCGAAAAGTCGGCACACTCGCCGTCAAAAAGTTGTGATCCATGTGGGCATATATCCCCAAAACCCTAGCCGCAATCTCAGCATCGTCGCCGAAGAACCTGTACCTGTACCCGACTTCTACCATCAAAAGAACATCTGGGTATTTCTTCTTTAACTCCGCCACCTGTTGTTCAAGTGGGGTGTATTTCGGGTTCGATATTGGATGTTTTGAATGCGGAATAGAATGTTCTAGAACATTCCCAGAAGGTTCTAGAAGATTCTGGAGGAATTTTTGATGAAGTGAGGGATCGGGGAGAGGTGGGATGGGGTTGTGAGTGTGGGGAGAGAGCTTTGGGTGTTTGGGGGGTTTTGGGGGTGTGAGTTGGGAAGCAAGGCGGCGTTTGGATGGAGAGAAAGTAACTGTGGCTGAGATTTTAGGAGGAGGGGTTGGTGGGTTGGGGAGAGAAGATGAAGATGGTGATGGTGAAGAAGATGAAGAGTTGGTTTTGGATTTGGGAGCGAAGAAGCGGGAAATGACTTGTTGCTTCTGCTTTCCCATGATGGGTTGTTTTGATTTTTGATTGTTTTTGGTGGGATTTGGGAGTGAGAATGGTTAGAGAGAGGGAGAGAGGGAGAGGGTTTTATACTTTGATTGATTTGGCGCGCTTTGTATTTTCCCATTCTCAACATCCACGGTACTCAACAGATGGGGGAGATTTCTTCCCCTCTCTCTCCGGTCTCCATGGCCCATGCTATACATTTCTAAGGACACATTTGCATAACTTTCTGTTTCCTATTTTTCTATTTTTAAAAATTAAAAAAAAATTTATATTTACTTTAGTGCAAAATTTTGATAGTTACCTTTAAAAATTAATGAAGTACGAATTTCTTGTTACCTCAGCTTTTTAAAGTAACTACCAAATTTTTTTATACTCAAAACTTTCATCTTTTTACTTTTAAATATATATATAAAAAAAAAATAGAAATTTATCCAAACGGACCCTAAATTTAGATAACAGTAGTGAGATTATGAATTAGATCCAAATATTATGGGATTTTTAATTTATAATTTCAAATCTACATTAATCTTAAAAAAAAAAAAAAATTAAAAAAAAGTGAGAAATTGCCATAATTTTACATTATTATTGTTTTGAAAAATCAACCTTTGATACAATGTGAATTTTGGCATAAATGATGTATATAATTAAAATATCTAATCTCATTATCTAATTCTCAAAATACATGTACCATAAGAATTTTGTGTCACTAGAATTTGGTTCGAGACAAAAATAATTTTATTATTAGGTTCACGGTATTGTAATTAATTTAATTTAATATTATTTTTTATCGTGAAAATTTATTTACATTCTCTCAAATTTAATTGAAATTGATATGAATTCTTGAAAGTTTATGGATTAGAATTAATCAACATTTCATATTTTATGCTGCTCCATCATTTTGGGTCTTATTTGTTGGAATCTAACAACTTGTATGGTGGTACCGATATGGTGCAAATGAAACCCTACCCAGAGTTAACAAATTATATTTTGACATTTCTTATTTCTTAAATGAAAATTATGACATGACATAAATGGTATTTGTTATTTTAGCCTTTTAGGTGCCAAATTCAATATCATTATATGCTATTGTCAAAATTTGGTACCGCAAATGACACATTATTAGAGTAAACTATTTGGATGCCAATACCAAATTTTAGCAACAATAGTTCAAAAGACATACCATTGGAGATGCTCTTAGGAGTCAAGACTCCCAAACTTGAATTTTGTTGCTTTGTTATTCAAACATCACTAAAAACCATTGCTTTGGAGCTTGTTTATTGGACAGGGAGTATTTATATTATTAAGATGAGATTAGAAAGTATTGGACAAAAATTACTTTTGGATTTCAAAATACTATGAGCTTATTGGACAGAGAGTACTTATTATGAGCTTATTTATTGGACAAAAATTACTTTTGGATTTCAAAATACTACTTGATCCATAGAAATGAGTGATAATAACTTGTAGATGACTCGAGGATATAGAGTTTGTCAAAGCTAGGCCCTTAACTTTTATCGCAATAACTTCTATTATGAAAATTTTAATATATCAAGAGTTGATTTGGGCATAACTATGAGAAATGATAAAAGATTGTTATCCAAAAGTGATTTTAAGCAAAGTTGATACAAATGAGGCCTTTAATTGATTATTCCCAATTAAAAAAATCGAGAATGCTTCTATTCAATTTTTTTAATTGAGGTAGAAAAAATTGTAAAATTCATAATTCATTGATAATTAATAAATCATATTTTAATTTAATATATTTTTAATTTTCCAGTACAAGATTCCATCTTTTAAAAACATTAGGATGGCGTGACGGGGTTATGCCGTTATGGCTTTTATAGAGAGGGAAAATTAATAAAAGTTAAGGAAATAGAAATTAAAATGAATGGACTAAGATTAATTTTAGGAGAGGCAAATTCAAAATTTTAAAATTTTATAGGGTTTAAAACTAAAAAATATAAATTTAAGTGGCATGTGCCCCCTGAAGCCACATTGGCTTCAATTTTGAACTTAGAAATCCAAAAATAACTCACTGTTAAAAATTCTCCGATAACACTTTGGGAAATGTCAAAACCAATGTAAGTTTTTTTCCTCCTATTTTGACAATCCACCGACTCACAGCTTTAGATGCAATCTACACCGTTCAAAAGATAAATTTCACAATTGCAAGTAGGTTTCACAAGCCACGAACGGTACAGATTATATTTTTGGAAGCCCTCTAGGCTCTTCCCGTCAAGTCAACTATGGCAATGGAGGATGTGAACACACAGCTGACCGGAGACAGTGACGGTAAAATTTTCGGTCTATAAAACGAGAAAAGGTTTCCAAACCTTAGCCTGGGTTCGAAACCCGTCGTCGGCCCTATACTTAACCCTACGGTTCCTGCCGAGAGAGAGAGAGAAGAGGCTGCGTGTTACAGAGAGAGAGAGAGAGAGATGGTGACGTCACCGGTCGTGAACACATACCCTCTCTCGAGCTACACCTTCGGAACGAAAGAGCCGAAGATGGAGAAAGACACTTCAGTCGCTGATCGCCTTGCTCGTATGAAAGTCAAGTAAGTTTCTTTTTAAAATCCAAAACCCTAAATAAACCCGATTTGTTTTTGTTTTCACGGGTCCCAAACACTGAAGAATCTTAGATTAGAAACCCTAATCTCTTTTCTTTTTCGTCATTTCCCCAGCAACCAAACGGAGCACTAAAGTTCGGATAGTTTGTATTCCCGAGCTAAACACTAGATCGCAGTTGCCCTGCTGGGATTTTGTGGTTGAGATTTGGATTTTCTCTCTCTTAACGCTACTTAGTATTCTGAAGTGGTTAATGAAAAGAATGAGAGAAGAAAATGTCTAGAAATGGTTAAGAAAATGCTTTCATTTGATAAGCATTTTCCTTAGTTTACTAAAAAAAAATGAAAAAAAAAAAAAAAAAAAATCTTCTAGACTCGATCAATAAAATGATAACTTTGGAGCAAATAGATGCAGAGGTTTTTATTGTTTCGCCTGTGCAAAAGCCATAAAATGTGATCAATCCTTTAATTCTGAGTTACAGTTATATGAAAGAGGGCATGCGGACAAGCGTGGAAGCTATTTTACTGGTATGTTCATTCTGTTTGTATTTTTACAGCTATGTGTGCAGATGTTGCTTTGTCTTTGAATTTCTGGTAGTTATGCTTAATTAGACTCGGTGACAAGTTGTACTGTCTATACTTTGAATCCTCTATCTGTTGGCTTACTGATGAACCCACTGACTTGTGATCATGTTACAAACTATTTATCAATGTCACTAAGCAGAAGATTTGTTTAACAAAGGGTTCATCATCCCATGGCAACAAATGCTTTACTATAACTATGCCTTACTGTAGTTAAATGTTATATTATTAATTACTTTTATAATACTACCTTATACAAACTTAAATTGGAAGGTTTTTTTACTTGTTATCCCTTGCCGTATGATTTAGTAAATGGGTTTTAATGTTTTATGGAATCAAGCTCTACTTCTTTCATTAGTAAATGCCATCCTAATCCAGCCCATGCAATGACTTAAAGTGAACAATTTTTCAGAACTGGTAATCACTTTGTCAGTGTATATGCTCACTGTATCTCTATTTCAATTTTGTCTTGCTCTAGTTATGTACAAAATTGTGCAGTTTTCTGCATGTTTGAGAACTAGTCAAATGATTCCTATTATGCTGCTAAATATAGTGCACTCTACTGCTACCTGGTTTGCAAGAGTGTGGACAACAGCCTTGTCCTTAACATCCTTTTCCTCTGCTATTTCCAAAGAGGATGCTTCTTCCCTTTGATTGAATGCTTGATCTCATAAGTCACATGCAGCATTTCAATTTTATCTGACATGCAAAACAAGTTATTGTTTTTAAATGTGCTAATGGATGGTCCCGTGCTGATTAGATATTTCTCCATCAGTGCTTAACCTAATCATAAGCTAAATCAAATCGGGACATTATTTTTTTTCACCATCTCTCATTATACAAGAAAATGCAAACGCACGCTTCAGCTTACATGCCAAGTCATCTTTGCGGGAAACAAAGCCAAGTGCTACAGTTTGCAATCTTTCTGAAGTTATAATCATATGTGTTCTAGTCAAGTCCAAATTTCGCAATCTTTGCTGCTTCAATAATTAGTCAAATAATCCTATATGATAGTAGTGAAGTTAGTGCATTGAAATGCTTATTTCAGGAGAGAAATTGGTGGACAGCAGACAAGTTTGGGAGACAACTTTTCAAAGGGATGTTAGTCCTCTTCTATATATGTCTTGAACTATTTGGGAAGATAACTTACTTTTTTGCTACATTTGTTTTTACTTTGATATGTAAGACAATTTAGTATATTTATATGTGCTTATGGACGGTCTAGTGCTGACTGGTTCCATTGTTAGCACTTAACATTATCAAATCAAGCCATTTTCCTTTCAACTGTCTCTTCCTTTTGTTATATGAGGAAGGCAATACAAATTGTGGCTTACATGTCAAGTCACATTGTAAGCACTCAACTTTGTCTGTAATTTTCTTTTCTTTCTACATCATTTCCAAGGAAAGTGTTACTCTTCTAATTTGTGAGTGCTTTTATTAAGCTGATAATTTACTTGTGTGTAGCCTTTTCATTTTCCCTTTCATATGAGATGAGTTATCTTATCTATATATATGCTTATGAACGGTCCAGTGCTGATCAGATATTCCTCTGTTAGCACTCTACATTCTCATAAGTAAATCAAATTAAGCCATGTTTCCTTCCAAATATCTCTTCCTCTTATCATATGAGGAAAGGGAATACAAATTGTGGCGTACATCAAGTAAAAAAAAAAATCTACTATGTGCAATTTTCTTTAGCTACAATCTTCTTTGCTCCATTCATCTCCTAATTCTACATATGCTTATGAATGGTCCAGTGCTGATCAGATATTCCTCTGTTAGCACTCTACATTCTCATAAGTAAATCAAATTAAGCCATGTTTCCTTCCAAATATCTCTTCCGCTTATCATATGAGGAAAGGGAATACAAATTGTGGCATACATTGCGTAAAAAAAAAAAACTACAATGTGCAATTTTCTTTAGCTACAATCTTCTTTGTTCTATTCATCTCCTATTCTATAATGCTTCTTCAATAATGTGTCAAATAATCCTGTTAATGTTACTAATGTTAATGCTTTTGATTATTATTATTATTATTATTTTCCTTTTTTTGATGGAGAAATGGTGCATAACTGAAAAGGTTGGATGACCACTCTGTCCTTAGTAATTCTTTATGATTTCCAAGGAGGTTGTTCTTCTCTTCCATTGAGTGCTTGAACTGACTAGTAGCTGAGTTTATTTTCTGTGTTCATGAACAGTATAGTACTAAATGGATTTGTGTTGAAGTTGTCCAAATACGGCCCATTTCTAAGAAGTAGGGCTGTGCAAAATACTGCCTGCCTGACCCTCACAGATCCACGTGGTTTGAATGGATTGGTGGGGCGGTTTAGACAGTTTTTGTGAGTTTGTGACAAATTGGTGGTGCAATTCAATTGATGGGTTGAACTTCTAAAAATCACTAAGAAACTGAACCAACCTGCCTTGGTTTATTTGTATTATATATATATATATAGGCACACACACACACACACACACACACACACACACACATATATATATATCTATAAAGGTTATCACTACTGTTGCGTATTAATGTATTGTTCCCATCTTTCTTTTATGCATGAGTTTTGAAATTTTATTCAATAAATTATGGATGTATACTTTTTTTGTTTGGGAGAACTATAGATCATTGATTCTAAACCATTGGATGTATTGTTTTGAATCATTTAATGTGTTGCGGCTCATATTCTACACATTTCTTAACTAGCATTGACATTGATTTTGTTTTCAAGCGATGAGCTTGAGTTGATAAGGTCCAATTCGAAAGGGCGTTATCCAATCCGTCTGACCTGTTGGTTGGAAACCGCCAAGAAATTCAATCAACTTGCTGGTTGGAAAAATTTGCCACCCGCCAAGGGCAAGTTGGTTAGTGGTTTTAACCCAAATCAGCTCTGAGCCAACATGTGCTTTCATAGCTCTACTAAGAACTTAAATGGTTGCACATGCCCGTCTGACAATCAAGTGGGTTTTGGGTTGGATCAGGTCTAACCCAATCTGTCTTCTTAGTAAACATAGAAGACAAGCTGGTGTAAACATATGATCTTAGGGATGGTCTCCTGTTGATTGTACTTTCCACTCGTTAGCAGTTACCATTATCATAAAGCTAAAATGAAATCTAGCTATTTTTCCTTCCAAAACTAAACAAATTGTGGTTGACATGTCATGCTAGCTTTCTAGGAAAATAAATGATAATTAATACAATGTGCAATCTCTCTGAAGGTATAATCTTCCTCGCTCTATTGTATTTTCCATGACGACTAGAAAAATATGGTGTTCGAGTTCAAATACTTCTGCTGCAGTTAAGATAAAAGCAAGAAAAATATAAAATATTAACAAAAAAAGATCTTATGCATCGGTCATAATCATAATCTCGTGGTTGTTGATAAAGGATTCAATATACCTAAATCTGGGAATGGTCTGCTGTTCTGCAATGATTTTTTCATGTTATAGATTCCTTTCTTTTTGATCCATGGCTTCTCTTGGGTGGACAAAAAAATGGACATGAGCTAGATTTGTCATGGTACATGTCTAATTTCTTCCCTTATTTGTCTGGGCATAATGAATCGCTTCATTTTGCAGGTACAGGAACATAATCATCCCCACATACTTCTTCTGCAAATTGGAAACACATTTTGTAAACTTCCTGGTGGGCGTTTGAAACCAGGAGAGAATGGTACAATGTTACCCTTACCCTTTCATCTGATTTTCTTTTAGTTATATTTATTCTTCATGGTTCTTACAGTGGGGAAATTCCCATAAGATATTGCTTGGTTTATAGTTTCAATTTACTTCTAATGTCTATTTCCTGTTCCTAATTTTGCAGAAATTGAGGGCTTGAAAAGAAAGCTTTCCAGCAAACTTGGTGCAAATTCACCTGCTCTTCAGCCAGACTGGCAGGTATCATTTCCTACGGTATTTGGAATATCTGACCATTGACCAAAAGTTTAATGGCAAGTCATTATGAGAAATGATATGGGAAATGAAAAATATGAGAAGTCATTATGAGAAATGATATGGGAAATGAAAAATATGAGAAATATCACTGGAAGTGAGTAGTACGAGAATATCTAATATATCTGGGGAAGCATTTGCTAAACATATTAAGCCTTCTCCAAACACTTTTTTTTTTTGGGTTCCTAATCACTTATGCTGTGTTTCCCAACTCATGAGAAGTTGCACCATCTCATGTTCTCCAGAAAAAAAAAAAAAATTGTTAATACTGGGAAATGCGGATCTTGGCTTTTATGGCTGAAAGCCTTCTTTCCTTTCACATTTTTATGAGCATATAAGGGTATTATGTGGTTAGAGTTTATTATTGTTCATTTTGTTAGATCCTTATTTTTGTCTCTTGGGGTATCCTAATGCAGATTGGTGAGTGTGTGGCTATCTGGTGGAGGCCAAACTTTGAAACCATAATGTACCCATACTGCCCTCCCCACATAACGAAACCGAAGGTAAAATACAATTAAATCTTCTTTAGTTCTTTGTCATGGTACATATTTCATGAGGCTGGCTTCTTGGTAATGCTTAGCTTTTTTTATTTTTACATTTTTCCTCCATCTTGCTAGTTTCTTGGGTTATATTTAGTCTTTCCTTTCCTTATCCGGCAATGCAGGAGTGTAAGAAGCTTTTCCTTGTTCACTTATCTGAAAGAGAGTACTTTGCGGTGCCAAAGAATTTGAAACTTCTTGCTGTTCCTTTGTTTGAACTCTACGATAATGTCCAGGTAAGTTGACAGTACAATGTTCTGTTCTAAGGTAATTTGAATTTGGACTTCTTTGTGTGTTCAAGATTAAAGCTGAGGATTCAGATGTAAAATTTGATGTATTCTGAATTGGCGAAGGCAAATGATGTCATTGTAAGCGAAGAATCTTAAATAAAGGGAGGAGAAAATGCATTGTATGGATTCCCCAAATCATACTAGTCCATCACATTGGATTCTTCAATTTTTTTTGTGTTTCATCTTTTTCATAATCTTCTGTTTTCAAAATGGGCAGATGGCATTCCATGTCCTCTTCTTCCTTTTCCACCACTGTCTTCAATGTTTAGGAATAGTATCATTTTTTTTTGGGTGACTTTTTTATGAAGAGTGTCATCTTTATGTTTATAATACCCTTTACTTAATTGCTGGCAGAGATATGGGCCTGTTATTTCCACCATTCCACAGCAGCTGTCAAGATTCCAATTCAACATGATCACTACGTGATTTTCTCATGGACTCTTACATACCAGTAGCAAAATTTTAGTATGGAGATGGGGTTCTTCAATTGCAGATGACTGAGGTGAAATCAACAGTTACCTTCAAACTTTTCATCGGAATATGCTTTTGTGTAAGTTTAGGTCTTTGGTCAAACAATGCGTGTTATGGTCCGTGGAGCCATATTTGTCTCACAGTAATACTTATGTTCCTTTTTAGGATATGGATGACTTGTAGTGAACTAATTTGAAAAATTTAGGGGGCTATTGTTGTTGGATGGGCATGGCTTGTCAAATATTTATTGGATTTTTCTCTTAACAATTTCTAAGCAGACTAACTATGCTGCCATTGTAATTCTGGAAAGGTATATTTAGCAAGTATAGGCATTTTCTGCTTAATTCTTTTTAACACGTTCAGTGCTTTGGTTGGTTTGAAAAGTCCGTCAGTTTTCATATCTATGATTTTGCAAATTGTGATAAGTTTAAATGTATTTTTCCGACTTCCCGAACAGTGAGCTTAGGCTGCTGTTCTTTAATGGCTTGTTTGGTTTCCAATTGGATCCAGATCCATTGCAAATAGTTTACTCAGTATTAGAGATACAAATCCATCTCTTCGATTAGAACCATATGAAAAAGTTAAAATCATCACCATTGGATCAATATTTAAGATTCATGAAATAACTGTTTTCAATTTTAACTCATTTATGATGATGACTGCCATCCTTTTGAAAATTTCTATAAATAAATATAAATTTATTTACAACATTATAAACAAATAACAATGGAGACCAAACACGTCCTTACTCTGAGTATTTTGCGATTACGTGGAGATTATTAATCGAATAAGAGTGTTCATATGGACCAGACTCCGTTATCAATTTAATGCTTTTTGCTGAACATGCTTTTGGGTCTTCATGAATTTGTGCAGTTGTGTTGTGTGATTTGTTTGTTATGGAAATTTGTTTGGTGTGAAAGAAAATGACACTAGCTTCAGCATCTTATGAATAAAACAGCCGCGAATTCAGTACAAACTCAATCAAAATGAAATTTCAAAATTTTATACAACTTTAAAAAGACCTTACTATAGCACAAACAATGTTGACATCGGCAATAAATTCTTCAACAGGGAGTGCAATTTTTACCCCTTAAATGCTTTTCTATGGAACTCTTTATCGTTTTTTGCACTGGAATGTTTCCTGCAAGATTTCTGAATCACCATTATGATCATAAATAACACTACTGGACCCTGCTTTCTTCCACATTTTCTTGTCTTCCATCTTCTCTCTTGCACTCAAAGCCTCTGGCCATTGACCGCTCGAGGCATAAATATTGGAGAAGAGCACATAAACTCCCGATTCATTCGTGTTCAACTCATCAGCTTGCTGCATCACTTGCTCTTCAACTCATCAGCTTGAAATCACTTCTTACTCTGCAACCTCCAAGCAGAGCTCCCCAAATAGCAATATCAGGCTCAAAGGGCATCTCCCTCACTATGGATTGTGCTTCTTCAAGCTGGCCATTTCGGCTAAGTAAATCAATCAAACAACCAAAATGTTCAAGCTTTGGACTAATCCCAAAATCTCTCTCCATACTATCAAAGATCTTGCGACCTTCTTCCACTAAGCCTCCATGGCTGCAAGCAAATAAAGCACTATTAAATGTGAACTCATTAGGCTTCAATCTTATCTTTTGCATCAAAAAGAAAATTTTCACAGCATCTTCTGTTCTGCCGTGGATTGCTAGTGATTTGATCATAACATTCCAACAAAAGACATCCTTGTTTCCGATTTTGATGAAAACTGTAAAAGCTCTATCAACATCTCCACATTTAGCATACATCTCTATAAGGGCAGTTCCTGCTATAACTCCCAACTGAGACCAATCTTTTATTAGATAGTGTATCCATTTCCCAAACTCTAGAGCACCCAAGTTGGAACAAGCCAACAAAACAGAAACGAAAGTAAACCCATCTGAAATTACGCCTTCTGCTTGCTCTCTAACAAAGAGATTCAATGCTTCTTCAAATTTTCCATGCTGGGTATAACTCCAAATCATAGAATTCCAAGAAACCACATTCCTGCATGGCATTCTCTCAAAAAAATTTCTAGCTGTTTCTAGGTCTCCTGAACCAGCATATGCACCAATCATTGAAGTCCACGACACGACATTCTTCTCTGGCATTCGCTCAAACAAATCTCTTGCATTCACTACATCATCAACTCTGGCATACCCTGAAATCATAGAATTCCAGGAAACATCTCTCTGAGGCATGTCTTCAAACAACCGTCTTGCACCCTCAACATCACCAATGTTCCCATACGCAAAGATCATTCGATTACATAACTCTACAGGTTTCACACACATATTATCGAAAACCTTGCGTGCATCATTTAACTTTCCATGTTTCATCACACCAGAATCAAAAGAAGCCGGCGGCATCTTCATATATATATTAAAAAGCGAATTGGAGACTGCAAAACCCGACTCAAACCCAGACTTTACTATCTGGCAATGCACTTTCAGCCCTTTTCTAAAGCAACCCATTTCAGAACATGAGTTTAAGACATATGGGTACGTAAAATTATTAGGCTTAAGTCCTCTTTGAGGCATTTCATCATACATTGATATGCATCTCTCATCGGGGCTATTATAAGCATACCCTCTGATCATAGCATTCCCAAGGGTGATCTCTGTATTGAAAACACAACCCATTTGAGAGAAAATGAGACTGGAATAGTCCATCGTTCCGAATTCGGTGCTTCTCCGAAGAAATGCCGATAAAATTCGGATGTTCTGAGAAAAGGAGGCTGTGACAATGAAGGCATGAATCTGCTTTAGCTGTTTGAATGAGCATTGCCGCAATAGATTTGAAATTTTGAGTTCCAAGGAACAAGACATAGTCACATATATACAAACGGTACTGTGATTTTCACCTATCAACTTTACTGAGTAAATCATGTGCGCTGTAAGATGAATCAAGAATTTGGTTCCACATTGATTGAATGGAAAATTCATTTCAGATATCTCAACTAACTAAGCAAAGTTTTCACTTTTCAAAAACTAAAGATCAAAAAATGTTAGACAAAGTTTTTTTTTTTCCCTTCTTTTTCTCATTTCTTTAGAGTTGTTTAAAAATTAATAAAAACTCGATCAATTAATTAAAAATAAATCTAATAAATTTTAATTTTATTGACGTTTACCGGTTTAATAAATTTATTTCTTTTTCCATTTTTAAAATTATTTTATTTTATTTTATATTGAAAATAAAATAAAAATATGAAGGTATTGACTATCCTGCTCATCAAATCTCATTTGTTTTGTTTTTTTTTTTTTTCAAAAAAATTTCCAAATTTCCACTTGAAGATTTTAGGTACGATCTTATTATCAGTGCCATTATCATCATTACTATTACTCTTTTTTCCCCTTATTATTAATGTTTGAATGTGAACTTTTCGTCATTAGGCTATGTTGTAACTTCAGAGAGAGAGAGAGAGAGAGAGAGAGAGAGAGAGAGAGAGAGAGAGAGTAATAATAATAAAATATATAATTAATATATTAAGGACTGATAAACTATTGAGATATAGCTCAAATACCATCTCTAAGGGCGAAATCATATAATTACAATTTTACTCTAATAAAACTTAATTAAAGTTGTTAATTTCATAAGTATTTAAACTAGATTTTTTTAAAAAAATTTATTTTTGCAAAACATCAATTTTCCATAATATTCCTTGTTAATGTCAACGAGTAGGAATACAATTAAAATTATGCATGTGAGCACGTAAGACGGTATTCGTATTTCTATTTTCTAGCCTATGTAAGGATTGGCCCAATATAGTGCACTGAGCTCGTATTGGTTGATGAATATATATATATATATATATATATATATATATATATATATATATGTATGTATTTTAGTGTGCAATTAGTAAAAGGAATTTAGAATAAGAAGTCTTTGTTAATTAGTAGTTGATAATGATTGTTGGTTTATAAAATAGGCATTGACATTCGAAGCTTCTGTATTTGACTACTGTAATTCCCGGAATATTGTAGCCATTGATCGAACTGAATTAAGATAACTTTATTAATTAGTTTATTAGCCACAATCAAATATCTTATTTTCAATAACTTACTTTTAATATTTCCTATAATCAATTTCAAGAAAAATAAAAGGGTAAATATAGTAGAAAACTTCAAATTTTTAATTTTAATTTTATTAAGACCATGTTTGGCTGCCAGCTCCAAAAACAATAATTTGGTATTTAAAGTTGAGTCGTGATATTATTAGCTATACCCCAGAACACAAGTTCTTAGATTTTCATTCACCTAATACATTATTAATCTCAAGATTCCAATCCATTGGCTCAAGAGTCTTAGTTAAAATGAGGTACTCCTGATAAGAACATTTTTCTTTAAAGTTAAAAATAGAGAAAATGAAGTAAAAAATAATTAATAAAGATATATTTTCGCTTTTTAATTTTTACATAGTAAAATATTATACATGCACCACATCTAATCATACATCCTAGTCTTGGGGTGACTTGATCAACTCCCAATGATTTGATACTGATTTTGCTGTAACATTTTTCTTCTTTGCAACCAATTAGTTTTGGGGCATGAATCATTTCTAGGTGCATATTAATATTTTCTATGTTTGAGAGAGAGAGAGAGAGAGAGAGATTGGTCCTCACACGCGACAAGGCAAGCTTTACCCATGCTTTAGGTACGTAATCATTATTTAATTATCCCTAGCTTGTTTATCAACCTTCTTAGTTAAAAATGTGATTACTTAACAGTATGGCGTGTTTGGTGTGTCACAATTGTTTCTCTTAATGTGTTGCTTGTGAAGGTTACTTATTAAAATGATTAATTAATACCATAATTTAGTAATATATAATATAACTCATTAACTTAAGCAAGTAACCTAGCTGGAACCAAATCAGCTTCGAGCACATAGCACATAGCACCGTCCAATGAAGCAGAAAGGCTTAATTAGAACCTAAAATTTTAATAATCCATCGCTGTCGCTCTTAATCTCTCTTTCCTTTTTTGTTATAATTAAATCATCATATTGTTGAATCTTAATGATGATTAAAATATAGAGGCTCCTACGACATCCAAGGTGTGATACATGTATGTACTCTGGTAAGGGTGCAAATCATAGGTCTTCTTTAATTAAGAAGGAATTAATATCAAATAAGATATGCCATAAAATTATTTTAAAAATTAAACTAATCAATGATTAATCTTTAATTAATTCATTCTTTATTGAGTGAAGGAGGCCCATGCCAAATGCATAAAAGAAAAATGTTTTAGATTAATTAATATTATTTTTTGATTGAGAATAGATTGAGGCATATATTAATGCCTCAAATTATGCAAATTATACCTGCGTGTTCTTAAGTCGACTTAAGTTAAAGTTTAGACCTAGACTTGTTTTTAAAAATGGACATAATCACTTGTAAATCTTGTCAATATCAGCACTTTGCATTAAAAAAAAAAAAAAAAAAAAAAAAAAAAAACTTTCCTTCTAATCTTGTCGGTCTTGTTAATAAATTAATTTCCTTGTTTTCCTTTGTTTTGATTTGGAAATTAAATTATTCTTAACTCTACGCATTTTCCAAGCCTATTATACGAATCATTATCATAATCTTTTGATGGATACTCAGTGTTGGGGTATTTTAAAACCCCATGGCTTAAAACATGCACATTTGAAAAGTGTTAGGTCCGTTTTTGTTTAAACCATGTTTAGGGAGCCATATTTTTTGCCACCATCACTTTTTGTATAAAAATTTTGTCATTCATCCTATTATCTCTCAAATCGCCTAATAGTAATTATCTCGTACGTCATATCTCTAAAGGATGTAAAATTTTTTAATTTGAAAATTGATCATTTTACTGTATTTTTCAGTGTTTGGTTCTTTCTTTAATTGTAATTTTGAAAACTAATACAAAATAATTTTAATTCATAAATGCTACCAGTGGTAATGTTCAAACAAAATAAAAATAAGGGATTTTAATTTTTTTTTTTTGTTATCTCTTCAACAAGAATTATTCAACAAGAAGAGTATAGTCTTTTAGGAGAGATTTTAGGGGAGAGAGAGGAGAGATGTGGGGAATATTTAACAAGAAGTAAGTCACCTATTTTTTAACAGATTTTAGGAAGAGAAGTGGAGAGACCTAAAGAGAGATGAAAAATGACTTAGACCTTTTTTTTGCCTAAGTTGTTTTCTGTCAAATTGGACTCTTGAAGGTAACATGAATTATTTTTCTTTACAATTTTACGTTGTAACAAACATGTGCAAGAATACCATTTACATGAATTTCACTTTCCTCCTTCCATTTTAAGTTGAAATCAACGGAGTCTTAGTGAAATTTTAATAAAAAATAAATTTAAAAAATTTAATACAAACGGACCCTTATTCTTGGTCACCACCATCCAACTTCCCAAACAACTAGATGTCCCAGTATCATTGTATAATCCCGCCATTTCTGTCTGGAGTTAACCTACTGGATGAAATGGTAGAAGTGTTCAATATTTGAGATATAGGGATATCGTAATTAGAAAGCACACAAATTTTTTATGTTCCAATTATTTCAGGCTCCACTGGCGCCACACCATCTATTTTAAGAGTTTTTTTAGAACTAAATTACTCTTGCATTTGGATAATGGCCAGGAAAAATCCTAAAATATTGCGACAAGACAAGGGAATATTAATGATCACTGCAATAGTTATTTAAAATACGAATTATGGATGTCATACTATGGAAAAATTTATATTAATTAAGGCCTATCTCTTGAAATTATTTAACCTTCTTAACTAAAAAAATTTCATACCTAAACATTTTTTAGGTACATAAACTTTGATTGGCGCTTCGATAATTGACTCATTCCATCAGAATTTTATTTATTCTGACGAAGTGGGTAAAAGTGGAGGACTTCTATGGATTTGGTATGTAAGATATTATAAAAGAGAAAGTCTTTAAGGAATTGAAGTCATTATTTGACATTGTGGCGGTGGCAGCTGGTAGCTTCTTCATTTAAAACTAATTAGCGACAGTTAAAAGACAAATCTAAAGGGTTTTGATTATAAGTTTCTGCAACCAATAAATTTAATTTACTATTTAATTTCTTGCTTAATAAATTTTTAAGTGTAACCATACATATATATGTTGATATTTTAATTACATCAAATATATTCAATTGTTACTATATATATATATATATATA
>JAESVK010000400.1:2214826-2243620 GCA_017140935.1 Hamamelis virginiana
CGGCCTTACCTCAGAATTTCTGTATATATATATATATATATATAGGGACAAGTTCCCCTTATACCCTATTTTGACACCTATGTTTACACCTCATTTTCAAATACTATTGTAAATAGAAAATTTTGAGAAACCGACCGTTAGATTAGATACTTATCTTATGTTTGTCATGTATGAAAAAAATCGGAGTGATCTGACAGTTAGTTTTTAAAAAATATTATTTTAAAGAACTATTATTTTTTTTATTAAATAAAAACATAACAATTTATTATAGTGACATTTCTTAAAATCTAACCGTTGGATCACTATGATTTTTGTTATACATGATGTGCATAAGAAAGGCATTGAATCCAACGGTCGATTCGTCAAAATATCCATCATAGATAGTGTTTTGAAAATGAGGTGTAAACATAAGTGCCCCAAGAGTCATCTCTTCTCTAACATTTATTATTCCTCCTAGTTTAGTGGCACCCAATGAATTTAGAAGGAATAATACCCTTTAAAAAAGAGTAGGTAAATAAAAAAGTCGTCGTGTTCTCGAATTATAACAAAAAAAATTTTGCCCTTCCAATGAATCTTCAAATGCATTTTACTTTTATTTCATTCTTTTTTTTGGATAATTACTTTTATTTCATTCTTTACAAAGCCTTGAATGTTCATCAAGTCATTGGAAGGGAATGGGGGCTGCAATCTTAACAAAAAAGAAAAGGAAACTTTTAAAAGATATATATATATATATATATAGTGGCAAATGAGCCTTGATATATACCTACAGTTGTAATATTGGGTATAAAATTTTCAAGTTATGTAAAAGCAACCTAGCCTTTCGAAATAAGACACGTGTAACTAAAAAAAATGTAAGGATATATTTTATGTTTGTTGATAGGGGAGACTTCAATTATATTTATTTCTAGTAGAAATGTGGAAAGTATTTGAGATTAGTTAATGAGGGAAATGTTTGGTAAGTCGTCACCGACAAATGGGAGATTAGGTTGACATGGCGATATTAATTTATTCATATTAACAGTCTTTTTATATCTTCATTGACAGAGAGCCATGCGCGATATCCTTTTTATTTTGATGTTCCTGCCAACTTTTAAAGTCCTATGAATACAATCTGTCAAAGGGTTTAATTTATTCTCATATATATATATATATATGTATGTATTTTTTTTTTCTTTAATGAATTTGACAAACCAGAGTGGCCGATTCTCGACAATGATTGATAAATGATTGCATTTTGCCCATCACATTAAGTCATTGATTCAATTTTGATCACAATTAAATTAAACAATTTAAGGAGATATTTTCAAATAATGTAACATAATTACATATGGTACGCATGGATTTCTACATCACTGTCCCTTTGTCCCACTTGGATTTCCCTAACACATTCGATCACAACCTAATTGGACACTCGAAATTAAACATTCAATTTATAATTCTTAACCGTTGAGATTTCGCCATTATATTGAAAATGATCCATCGAGATCTTTTATTGGGTAAAACTCAATAAATTGACCCACGAAAAAAAAAAAAATAAAAAAATTTGAGGGAATTTAAGTGAGAGTTAACTTCAAGGTTTTTCATTATGGGTAGTGGCATTTAGGCTTGTATAGTACTTTTAAGGACCACTGCAGTTGCAGGTAAATTAGACTAATTGGAAGACCACCTTCCAGCAATTAGTATGCCCCTAATTACTTCGTTAATTGAATTTCTGATTTTTTCTTCAAAAGGTTTCAATTATCTTCTACTTCCAGTAACTTCTAATTTTCATTTACTACTGCGTATAATTAAGAAAAAACAAAAGCTATTGCATCCCTAACCATGAGAGGCAAACCTTCATAGTAAGCATTTTGCATAGTCAAATACAAAAAGAGGCAAATCTTCATAGTAGGCATTTTGCATAGTCAAATACAAAAAGAGCCTCTCCAAAGGAAGTGGCAAAGTACTAGGCATTTTGCCTATTCGAGAGCTAAATTTTGCTAGCCTTGAAGGAGAGAGAAAGCTCTAAGCATTTTTACCATCTTATCAATTTCCCACAAATCATTCTTTTCAAAGTACAATTTGAATTTTAAAAAAATATTAAAATATAAATGGCTAGCCAAAATGGCTATTGTGGTTGGATTGCACAATCCTTTAATAGGCAAAATACTATTAATTTGAGCATTATAACTAGCCATGGTTGGAGATGCTGATCATTGTCACTGACTGCCGAAACTATATATTTGGTGTAATAATCAATGTAAAGAAGCTAAAACCAAGGACTTCTTGGGCAGTAGCCGAGTTAGTATCTAGGGTTTGGCCTACTGCCAGAGGTCGGCCATGGACCATTATGTGGTAAGGGTACAATAACGTAGAGCTAAATCGAGAGGGGAGGGGAGGGGAGGGGGTGGGGGGTTTACTCTTGGCCGGAGTCTAATCAGAAGCTTTAGGACTGGAAAACTTGCACCAAATATGCAGATGCATTAAGTTTCATATTCTAAGTCATTGCCTTGTAAATGAAAGACTGAAGATGTAAATTAATTTGCATATAAAAATAAAATAGAAAGAGCTGTATTATAAACTATATGTATGTGCATATAGTTGGTCATAAAAAGATGCTCCTTCATTGATTCTTGGCCCCCCCAAACCCCCCCCCCCCCAAACCCCACAAATACACAAAAACAAAGTTGGCATGTATGAGCTGGAGCATATGACATCAAGCATTTTTCAATCTATTATTTTTTTATTTTCCTTCACAAGTTTTATAACATTTGAAGAGAGAATTCTCTCCAATGGGTTTTCTATGAAATTGAGTTTTGGTAGTGACATGGGAAACAAGATCAACTCTTTTTTTTAGCCTGACGGTAGAAACCTATCAATATCTAAATCACCAATACTAATAAACCTATCAATATATATCTGCGGATCCAAAAAAACCAGAATCTACACATGTTCCTAGAAGAGTTGTTGCAGAGTGTTTTGAATGCTTTTATAGTCTTTAATTAGGTAGATGTCTCTAGTTAGCTGCTTTATCCTGATGATAACCTTTTTTTATTTTTTATTTTTTATTGAAACTCCAAATAATATCATTGCCTAAAGAAATTATCCATTTGAATTGAAATAACATGCTGATGACATATTAATCAAGTGGTATATATCTATCCAGATTTTAACTCAGTGGAAATATATCGAATTTGAGCATAAGGAAATTTATCTATATTCATTTATTAATATTTCGAGAGTTCAAAAAGTAAAGATAAGTTCTTATTGTTTGCCCAAAAAAATTGAAATATCGTGACTGATAGTTTCATTAAAGTAGAATCATATGATACTATCACACATATCTATTAGGAAGAAACTGGTATTTACACCAACTTTACTACAAACATTAAAGTTATGGTGCTGATCGAGTTTTGGTAGCTTTCGTAATCTTTCATGCATATATATGAAGACATCAAATCAACTGCTTTCTCCTAACAATTTTACTGCATATATAGATTAATTATCATTGAATTGAAATGAGTTGGCTCATGGACTGCCAAAGATATATATATATATAATCTCAGCCAATAAGATTTGTGAATGATGTCAAATGGGAAAGGCCTGCTTAGCTAACGCATACAAAGGGATTCCATTTGTTCATTTAATTAAACTCTTAATCTTGTGTGGTCCAAGTAGTGCTAGCAATTCTCTTAAAAGGGAACACCTCTACAATTAGGTATATATTAAAAATGTCAATTATGCAGCCTGGTGTTTTTATTTTTATTTTTAATGTTAGGTTAATACTGTTATTGACATTTTAAATTCTTCGAACTTATTCTTACTTGTCACAATGATAGTTTCATTATTTATTAATTTCATTTTTTTTTTCAAGGAACAAGCTACAACTAATCTCTAGCTCCTTTAAATACCATTGCCTCTCTGGTCAGGTTTCCATTGCTCTCCTCTCTCTCTCTCTCTCTCTCTCTCTCATAACACATAAGCTGTCAGCAAGACATTCAATTCTTTTTTCTCGTGGCAAAATGGGGTGCAAGCCAATGGAGAAGCCAAAGCAAAAGCCAAAGCACAAGAAAGGCTTATGGTCACCTGAAGAAGACCAGAGGCTCAAAAACTACATCATTCAGCATGGCCATGGCTGCTGGAGCTCCGTCCCTATCAACGCCGGTGAGTTAATATATTATTACCTTCACCTTCTTTCCTTTTAGCCCATTTCAAACCCCGGCCATGCAATATATATATAACTACCATATTGCTAATATAAGTCGATCGATTATCTTTTGAAAAAAAAAAAGCTTTAACATTGGGATGGCTGTCCTCACTATCATCAAATTATTTATTAACATCACAAATCGTGATCACGTTGGTAACCCTAAACATGGAAAATCACAAATTGTGTATTAACATCACATACAAGTTAATTAAAAAAAATAAAAAAAGAAGAGTTGAAAAGAGTAACCCTAAACATAGGAAATTTCCTGAGTCAGCACTATCAACAGGAGGATTGTGTGCCACGTGTAACCCTTCAAGTGCTACTGGCCCATATATGACGTCCCATATATGAGACAACTTTTACATTTTTGTTACTGTATTAAGATTTAAGACAATATTTTTACGGAATTAGTAGTATATATGCAGTTGAGTCAACATCTAAAGAATTAGTGGTAAATATATTGGACGGTCAGATGAATGAGATTGGTTGATATTGAAAAGATTTTTGTTAAATTGACCATAATACCCTCATTGTTTAAAATTTTGTGGTGGTCAATTGGTCATTTATTGTTACATGCAGGCTTGCAAAGAAATGGAAAGAGCTGCAGATTGCGGTGGATTAATTATCTACGGCCAGGATTAAAGCGAGGGATGTTTACCGTACAAGAAGAGGAGACTGTCCTGGCCCTCCATCGCTTGTTAGGCAACAAGTAAGTAAAAGAGGAGCATTGTTCAATCATGAATCCTCGCTGTATTGGATTAATTATTGTATTATGAAAGGAATAAATAAGAATTAAGTGCCTCTTTGGTCATGTCCTTGGAAAGAACTGTTTTCAAAAGCACAATTTTAGAAATCAACTGGGATTAGAAATCAACTAGTATTAATCCAGTTGGTTAGGGCGTATGACTCTCATTTAAGAGGTCATGAATTTGACTCTCGCTTTTGATGAATTTGTGGTACTTTATTTAAGTGGTGGACTTGGATTCCAAAAAAAAAAAAAAAAAAAAAAAAAATTTTTTCAAAAATTTTTTTTTTTATAAAAAAAAAAAAAAACAAAAAAATATTAAATATTTTTGTTATGTTTTTTTTTTTTGTGGATGTTCTTTGAAAATGGGATGTTTCCAAAACTTTTAGAAAATAATTTTTGAAAATGCTTTCCTAAAGACCCTCACTCCATCATGCCATGTGTTTGCAATAATGTGCTCCGTTTTAGTTGTTGCATGTTTCTCATCTGTTTCTAAGTGTTTCCTAAATGTTTCCATTGTTATATTCCATGCTTTCCAAAATATATGTTCTATACAAATTTTAATGTGTTTCTAGATCATTTTCTTAATTATATTTGAAAGCGGATTCGATTTTTGGAAACAGAAACTAGCTGTTCTCCCTAAAGAAACTCTAATTTCTTAACACTAATAAAGAAAATATCTATTTTGCATTGATCAGGTGGTCTCAGATAGCACATCATTTGCCTGGAAGAACTGATAATGAGATAAAGAACTACTGGCATTCTTATCTAAAGAAGAGAGTAGTTAAAGTTGAAGCAATTGATCAAACACCTACCAAAACACAAGATTTCAATTCAAACCCAGACAACACACAAGAATTTTCCCCTTCTCCTCAAAAGCTCACAACTCAAATTTCGAGTTTCGAATCATTTGAACACATGGAAGTTTCATCAACAGATACTGATCAATCCATGCCACCAGCATTTAACTTTCCTAAAGAAGCTCACCGGGGCTCCTTGCCAAAGATTTTATTCGCAGAGTGGCTTTCACTAGACCAAGTGCATGGCCAGAACTTCGCGAATTCTGGTGAACCGGCAGTTTCCAAGGATGTTTTTGGCCATAATTCAAACTTCCCAGATGATTTTGTTCATGGCATTATGTCGAACGAGGAAATTTTTGGTAGCGAGTTTCATGACCATGGGCTAAGTAATGGTTCAGCTGATGACATGTTTTCTTCACAATTCAAGTTAGAGGGTCAGATTCCAGGAAATGGGTTTGCTGATTTTCTCCCTGGGGATGAGATTTGTAGTAATTTCAATATGAACAGCGATGTAATGTACTTATAAAGTGGCATGAAATTTGGAGCAACCAAAAAGGAAGAATAACTTCTAATTATACTTCTAAGAACACCTTGACCAATGGACAGTAGTAATAAAACAGGGGCTGTTGGAAATCATCTGATATAAGCTGCCTTCTCTTCCCCTCTCTTGTTTTCCTTTTAAAAAAAGGGTATCTCAAATAGGCCATTAGACAATGAAGTTTAATTAGAGGTTATTCTTCCATGGATTTGCTTCTCAAGATACCCTTTAATTTGTTATTTGTTTCAAAAAACATAAAGTCAAATGACTTGTTTTCTGTACAGGACCCTTCTTTCAATTTTTCTGTAGAAGCATTTTTTTTTTTGGTCCGACACTATATGTTCACATTCACTATTCTTAGGATTGTTGAAATTACATATCATGGAGCTGTGTTTCGAACAAATTTACTGTCATATCGTTCCATGGAAGATTGAACCATCTCCAAGTAACATGGCATGCTATGAATAATAGGGTATTGCAAGATATGCAGGGGAAAAAAAGGTGAAAATAGGCCATTATCAGTGAATCGAGCGGTAAATTAGAAGCCATTTGTCCTTGAATGCTTCTAAACTCGCCCTATATCAGAAAGTAGATAGGAAATTAAACTGCAGTGCAATGATATGGTGATTCTATATCCTTTTTCTATTCCCTATTCTTTTGTGAATTGTGATTTCTCTCTCAGCATCTATGCTTGATTCATGCACCCTATTTGACTTTTGTATTCAAAAAGTTCTAGTTTGGGCAAGGACCAAAAAAAGGCCAGATGCATCTGAATTGTTATATGGCAAGATTGTTTAAAAGAAACCAAGAACTTTATTGCCAAAAAATATAATTATATAACGGTTGATCGAGGGCCGGTTTTAGTTCCATTGACCTTTTTATTAAATTCAACCCTTAAATTACTTAAACCAAACACCATTTTTGTTTTGCCAGGTGTAGGGTTAATGTGAACTGAAAAGCCAAGGCTCGTGCTTGTCATATCTTTTTGTGGGCATTTTTAGTTTAGCTTGGTTCATTTTAAGCTCACCAAACATGGTAGTTTAAGTCAAAATTTCTAATAGAATGAGGATCAAAACCCACAGAATTCAGGTTTCCAATGTCAATAACTTAAATTCTTACTCATAAGTATAACCCTTAAATAAAATCACTTGGGCTCGAGCTCGATTAATGCCCTGATCCAGAGCCTGAGGGCATGAAATTTTTTTTTTTTCATTTTTTGGGCAGACCAATTACCCCATACCAATTTAAGAGATCAAAATCCTGCTCCAAGATAGTAATTAAGTGACTGACATGGGGGCTAAGATACTCGGTTGAAAGGAACCAATTCCCTCCTGGTTTTAGTAGGCTACCTAATGGCTCTGCTCTATAAGGTGGGTTTATGAAGGGATTCATAATATATAATATAAAGCTTACTGTCGCATGTCACTAAGAAAGTTGAAATGAAACTATGCACTTAGATTTATATAGATATATGGGTATGATAGTTTAATCATTTGAGGAATGGAAACATCTCATGACACGTATAATTGTTCCATATAATTTTCTGTAATCTCTGAAAGCACAAATCAATCATTGGAATGCAGTTAATTACAATGCAAAATGCACCGCGTGTGTGTGTGTGTAATTCAGGTTAGTGATGATAAGAATATGCATATTACATTGTATCATGAAATCTTGGAGTCCTTTATGTAATATAGACTGGACACATTTGAAAGGCGACAAAGGATTAATTAACCAAAAGGCACTTGAGGAAGCCACAATAAGCCATAGGTGGTAAGAAGGAATTAAATTATGCATATTTGAGGCTGTCCTCGAGTCGAGCTGTTAGAAGTTCTTTAATTGCTTGAAATAAAATTTAATCATGATCGAAGTTTTAGAATTTTCCTCCACAAATTTATGTAGTTTGGTGACCCGTACACAAAAGATGAACAGATGCAGTGAAACACATGCATTAGGATTATTCATAATTTGAAGAGATTTGAAGTCTCAATAAGGGTTGGCAAAATGTGCCTCAAGCCCTCAAGAGCCCTCTCCTTCTAGGGTCGCTTGCTGTGGCTGTGAATCATTGAGCATTGCTAACTTAATAAAATCCAGTTAACAGATTAAAATTAAGGTATATTTTTTGCGTCTTTATGAAAAATAATCTCAAACAACAACTTATCACTATTTTTCCATCAATTTACATGCTCCACAGCATTTATTTGTAGTTTCCTCGCAAAGTATCAAGCTGAATCTCTCTCTCTGGTTCATAAGAAAGTCCGTTGGCTTATAAGCTACACAACAAGGGTAGCCTTCCCCTCCCCTAAACCCTCCCCAATTCCAAAGTTTTAAGAATTGAACTTAATACCTCCATTTTGTAAGAAGGGACAGATAACACTCTGCTACAAGTGCCCGTGGTGAACTTAATTTTCAGCATCGCTAAAAACTAATAACCATGAAGTCGTCCGTCATGATTAGTCTGACCCATAAGAGAACAGCAGCTACAGCGCAGATGATCGTAATGGGTGTCCATTTTAATGCAATTACCTTCAATGAAAAAAAAAAATCCTTAAGATTTTGCAAAAATTTCAATCCAAGTCCTCAGTTTGGTTTCTGAGAAAATTTGAAGAACGGATAATGAGTGCATATAAAAATACACATGCACTTGTTTTCTAGGCAACCAAACAGAGGTTACCTGCGTTGGCTGTAGTGCTTTTTATATGCATACCTCAAGACATGGGGAGCTCCATATAGGGGAAACAGTTTGAGAAGTTTCCAATATACTTTCTGAAATTTCTGTCAAAATAAGAGAAAATCTCAGTTACTTTTATGTATGCATACATGAATGTAACCAGCAAATCAACATTAGCAACACCAAATTGAAAATTGAAAATGAAGCCTACCTGCTTTTTGCCTTCTTTCTACAATTTCGGACATGTGCACTATGATGACATCTAGATCTTGTCGACGATAAGCATTTAGCTTTGATAGATTGGCTTGGGTTCTCGTATCTATGTATTGCTTCCTAATATTGCCAATAACACTATCTGCTAGCCCAAGTTCCAATATGACAAAAAGATTAACTTTTCAAAACTTTTCTCAGCAACCAAACACTTACAATGCTGGATATTAATATCAATTTAGTAGTAAATAGAAATTACCAAATCTTACAAAGCTGTACGGTTTTGTTATTTTCTCTACGAGGCTAATATCAAACTTCTCCAACTCTTTTTGCAAATCTTGTAAGTAATGGAAAGCTAGTTTTCTTGGATACGAAGAATCGCATGATGTGATGAAGCAGACTCCATTCTCAACTAAGTAGCTTAAAAATCAACACCATAAGAGTAAGCAAAATAAAGCAATAATATTACCCATTATTTGGTTTAGTGCGTGATGGGTATCACAGCTAGCCATCCGTGATGTGATGTGCACATATCAGCCCATTTGAATCATGGACAGCCGTGATGTATAATGCTGCCCGCCTGAATCGGCCTAACATTACCCATTTCTAAGAATATTGTAATTACAATCGCATGCCTGTGAGTTGCATTTCATTTATTTTATTTATCAAACTATAGGTAATATGTGATAAGTATAAGAAATAATTTTGGTATGAATTGAGGCCTTGAGTTATATGGAAAATTTTTTGGGTAATTGTCTATACAAAAACTAAGTAATGTAGAGAAGAAAAGGATACTTGAAGCAATGGTGATGATGGACGAGAATGGTTATTTTGAAAGGTGCCAAGGCTCCTCTTGAGATTTCTTTGAGTATGAACTCTCCTTGTTGCTTGTACCATTGGAAGTTTTCATTCTCTTCATTCATGTACCTGGGACCTTGTGCAAGGGGCAACCCATCACTCACCCTTCCAACTATTGTTAGCTTAACCATTCCCTGATAATATGAATCTCTCTCTCTCTCTCTCTCTCTCTCTCTCTGAGATCAGGTTTTGGGTTTTAAAAGAATTAGGAAACTGAATTAAAAAGCTCTTTGGAGAATTTTGGGTGGGTTGAAAGTTTAGAGAAAGGCTCTTTATAGGGCAATATGAATAAAGGTGTGGGAGAACTTGGAGATGAAGTTATTCCTTGGGTGCGCAAAAGAAACCATGGGTGGTGGAGAAAAGCCTAGATGGGTATAGGGTTGGCAAAAGTTAGTGACAAAAAGTTTTTTATTTTTTATTTTTTTATTGTTTGATCTAGACAAATTAATAGTTAGATCACAAAGAGTATATTCATTTCCTGTCTTCCATTTTTTTTCATTCCCCTCTCTTGTTTTAATAAAAAAAGAGAAAGAAAAAAGAAAGAGAGTATGATATATAGAAAACCACATCATGCATCCTACTTTATAAAATTATTATATGTATAGGTGAAGATGACCCTTTTTATTCCTTATTTGGTCAGGTAATAGTAAATAGATGAACTCAAAACCCCTCACAAAACCTACCCTTTTTTTGTTTGGATTCCTACTCCCTTTCTTATAGTGGAGGAGAGATACTACCCACACTATAGGACCAATGGTGTGAAATGAATTAATTCTTAACTTTTTTATTTCCTAAAGTCCTAAAATTTAAAGAGACTTGAAAATTTCAATTAATAGCAATTTATTGATTTCATTCCCAATTAGGGAATGAATTAAGTAGAATCCTTAAATCAAATATATGGGAGTTTTCAAATTTGATGTGTGATCCATCTTAAGGAGAAAATTAATGCTATTACCATGTGCACCTCATCTGTCATTTTAATAAAATGGGTATCCCATTTTTTTTCTTTAACTATTTTTTAAAAGATTAATTTCATAATTTCAACCAATGATTTGCTCACACTTCTTTAGTTAAAAATAAATTATAAAATTAAAGAAATAGCATTTAAGATGTTTCCAGAGATTGTAATTTATGTCCATAGAATTTTGGGTTAGGTAACATTAAGGAAGAAAGGCCAAAAAAGGAAACTAGAATAATGGAATTGTCAATTGGATGGAAACATTGTGGCATATTAATTGCCTAATATAATAGGAGAGGAATTAAGCGGTGGTGGTGATGCTGATGATGATGGAATTGTCAATTGAATGGAAACACTTGAGGCATGTCATAAACCGGAAGAATATTCAATCCAACGGTCGGTTTTTCAAAATATATATCCTACGTTGATTAAAAAGCCTTATGTGAGGATGTCCTCGTAAGAAAAAGACTCGAGTTAAATAATGGTGGTGGTGGTGGAAAAGCAAAAAAGGAAACTAGAATAATGGAATTGTCAATTGAATGAAACACTTGTGGCATATTGATTGCCTAATCGACAAATGGCTTCTAAATGCGCTCTATAAATATTGATAGATGGGAGCCCTTATAGGAATAAAAAATATTTAAAAGTATTGATTGAAGTATACTTATCAAATTCCATTTTCTGGGAACTCTACCAAGAGTACCGTGGGTCCAAGGTCCAAGCCCATGAATGGAAGCACTAAATGGGCTTTCCATATGGACTTTAAGGGATTGCTGTCAGATGAAAATCATCTGGTGTTCCTCATTGATTATGGGCTTGCCTCAAATGTCTAATAGGTCCATTGATTTAAAACCTCTCTAGCAACAATTTGAAACAATAAAAATTCAAATATTATTTATTATTTGAATTATAAATAATAAAGCAAACAAGTACTTTTAAAAAGCAAACAAGTACTTTTTTTTAATAAAAAAAAAATTCAAATATTGCTAATAGTAGAAAAGCAATAAAGCAAACGAGTACTTTTAAAAAGTTAAACCAAATGGTGCATTAACTTACTGCAAGGCAAGGCAAATTTGAACCGATAAAAAGCAGCAATTAAAAAGGTCTTTCTTCCCGGATTTTATGGGGTTGTTTGTGTGTTAAAAATCAACTTCTAGCCAACCCTACTTTTGGGTTTGCCGCATTTGTATAGTGGGCCACCAGATTTTCAACCCTTAGCCCATATATCACTAAATGTTTTTTCATTGCTTTGTCATTGTGATTATCAATAGAGACAAACACAAGACTGTATATTTCAAGGAGGTTTCATTCTCTTGTGAGAGAGGCGAGAGTTCAGAGGCAATATGGGAAAATGAAAAAAATTATTTTGTGTGGCGAACGAATGTGCCTAACAAGACATAGTACTCCATCATATGACTAGCGATATGCTGTTGTGCGCGGATGGCAATACATAAGGAATAATTTCTCTAAGATGTGTTCAAAGCATTCAGAGAGGTGAGGCAGATTTGGAGTCCTATGAGTGATAAAAGAAAAATATTATTTTATCAATTTATTTCAACCGTTTATAATCTTTACCTTTGCATCTCACATAGACATATCGTTTTTATTATCTTGAAAGAATAAAAATACTATTTTTATTGATATGAACCACACCAATTAAAATGGGTGAAACAAGTGATAAAAAGTAAAAACATGATAAAACAAAACATAAATTGTAATCTTTGCAATGGGCCCAAATGCATTTAATAAAGGTACTGTCATACCATCAAGTAGACTGAGTGGTATGGTGTGATGAATGGGAGAAACATTCATAGTTGGGTGTCTCATAGGTCTAATTCATTAAAAATGAAATAAAAGAATCAATTTAACTATCTTGTAGAATAAGATACATGATTTAAAAAAATAAATAAAATCATCAATCCCTCATTTATTATCTATTGTTTCTTTCAGTACTACCATCCTCGGTTCACTCATATATTGTCCTCAATTGACAAATTTTGGGTTGGATTTTATTTATTTGACACTTGCTTTTATTGCTTTTCTAGCTACATTATTCATGAGTGGACATCTTCTGTCCCACTTGTATGTACCACTTTCTTGTCCTCTCTCACAAAAATTTTCCTTTAAAATCTTACCTTTTAATAAATATTCATATTTAAATTTTAAGGTGGACTTTTGTGAGAGGGGATAACAAAATTGTACATAATAGTGGGACAGAAGATTTCCACTCATTACTCGTATGTTTTTCTCAAGTGCCTCTCTCGCTTTCTTAATTGAAAGATTTGGGGATTCAAAACTTAGCCCCACTTGATGTAATAGAACCTAGGGAGGAAGGGACCATGTCTAGGGATTGGTGCTATAAAAACAAAAAAAAATTAAAAATTAATAACAAAAAATAAAACAAAATAAAAAAAAAAGAAAAGAAGCATCAGCAGCTAAAAGCCTTACTTCCAATGACAAATTTGTTGTATCCACTAAATGATGTATGATAGAATTATGTAAAACACTATATAATAGGGTTAACCGAAGAAATATTTTCACAAGTTTATGAATTAAAATTACAACCATGCACAAATAAACTTCTAAATAAGAATTTCAATCCCATTTTAGGTCTAATATTGGCCAAAGTAGCGTGAATCCTTCATTTTTTTGGGATTAGATGATGGAAGATTCGAACCCGATACATTAGATTAAGTTTTGAATCTCAAATCTCTCCTTAATAAGAAAAAGAAACTATGACTACAGTAATAAGTGTGAGCTAAATATGAAGAGGACTGTAAATTTAAGCTAGTATATGCCCTTAAGTCTTGAAACTGTGTCAGTCAATTCCCTCATTCTTCTGAGTGCATAATAATAATAGGAAGGCTACAACAAATGAAAAAAAAATTCATTTTAGTTCTTCTTGTCCTTTTGGTCCTCATATGTTTCTCTTCATTAATGTCCACTGTTAATGACAGAATCTAAAATGTACTGTGGAGGTCCAGTGGGCCAAGCTTTGAACCTTAGGAGGGAAAAAATCTCTTTTAAGTTTGGGATTTTAAGTTCCAAAAATTTGGCCATGGGCCTGTGAGATGTCACATTCTGTCATTAAAATGCATAGGCACAAGAGCCCCACCACCTGCAAAAATTAATGAAAATTGCAAACAATTGAGGCTTGCCAGTGGGTTTGGATCCACCATCTCATTCCCCAAATCTGCAATACCCATCTTAATATTACTCCTGTGTGGCATTTAATACACACCAAGTACAAAATGGTCCAAATGAACATTACTATCCATGGACTTGTGGCAGACTAGCAATAAGTTTTGACCCATTTTTACTTTTGACTCTTAAGGTCTATTTGCCAAATCTAAAAAATTAATCAATTAAAGATGAATTGATTAAAAACCAAAAAGAAAAAGTGTACCACTTTGACTGTTTCGATATTATATGATCTGTGGCATTAACTACACGCAGAACATAATGAATTCAATGAAAATGTAGAGCATTAAATACACACAGTACATGATGAACTCAATGAAAATACACATTCATGGACTTGCTGCAGACTTGCATTAAGTTGGGACCCCTCCGTGGTAAAAATAAAAATGTTTAGCCCTAGTAGAAGAATTCACCCTATTTCAAATAAATGGCCAGTTATTTATAGCTTCGTATACCTACTTATATATGAGCATTCTACCGAACAATTTTAGTTTTTGGGTTAAAATCTTAACATGGTATCAGATCGACATTGGTTCTCCATGTGACAAGCCCATACGAGTCTACGCCTATTTAAGTTTTAGATTGAAAACTTAACATGCAGCCATAAACTTGTGATTACTTGTATTCTTTTCTTATATTTCTTTTTTATTAATTTGAATTGAATTTATGTCATCACTGCATAATAACCACAGGTTATTATTAAGTTAAGACAATTTACAAGATCAACTCCACATCGATGTTACGTCCCTTAAAAAAAATTTAATGTCACATATTAGTTTCTCTAAGCTTTTTTTCCTCAAAACATTAAGTTTTTCAAAAAATAATTAACGGAGTGTCAAAAACCAAAAAATGAAAAGATGACATCTTATAGTTGTTTTGGGGTTAGAAATGTATTATCATAATTTTTAATTATAAAAGTACTAGTGTTATTATTTTCAGCTTATTTTTACACAACATTGCTATTAATATAATACGATTATGTTAATCAATCATATGATCTAATAGTTGACATGAAGTTATCACAATATTATTTTTTTTTTTTTTTTTTTTTTTTGAGATAGAATATTGTGTGATGATGTCATGTTAGTTGTAATGCCAATTAAAAGGAATTATTGATTTTTTTGGGAATTAGAGATTATAGCTTATTTTGAGAATTTTGTATATTATTGGGGATTATTTATAAAATTTGAAAAAAAAATTCAATTTTAATTTAACCATTAGATTGGTATTAGTGTAGTTATTTATTTTATCTATGGACATTTTAATCAAAAAAATATTAACGTCAATATTTTTGAATAGAATTTATACACGTAATACTGTGAGAACTTAAATTTATTGGAATAAATTACCCTAAATTTTTAAGATATTTCAAAAAACAGAAAAAGAAAAATTACATGCCTGGCCTTCCCATCGGACAATAATAAAATATTTTAAAAAGAAAATGTATTTTAATATTTTAAATAAAAAAGTTATTAAAATTTTCATAAAATTAAAAAAAAATATATATATATAATAAAGGAATTCAATTTTTAGTTTTTTACGGCATATTCAAGCAGCGTCTTAAAAGAAAAATAGAGTTTTGTCTTTCTACTGTACAATTCGCCGATTATTTAGGTTGATGAAGACACTCGTCATTTACGAGCTCTGAGACATTGGCGTGCTTTATGACAGTTCATTAAAAAAAACAAAAAGAGGAGTAAAATCGTAATTTCAGGAAACATTCAGGGCATTTTAGTAAGATAAAATCCGATGTAATCACATGCCTTCTGGACGACACGTTGACAATTGGTTGACACATTTAGATAAACTCCTTAACTCCCACAGTGACGTCTTGTTTCACAGACTTTACAGAAAACCCAGGTCGGGTGGCGAAACGTGTAACAAAAGAGGCGTTTGACTTCTGTTTGATGAAAATTCCATCCTACCTCCTGTGACTTTCTTCTTCGTTGATCATCAATGAAGTCACTCACATAAATAAATAGCAATCGAGAGCCCAGCGAGCAACAGAACTTCAAAACCGAAGAAAACCAAAACCAAAGCCCTAACTCGCACGTCCTGTATTTCCACGGTCTCTCTCTCTCTCTCTCTAGAAATATGTATAAGTAAACCTGGCAGGAGTAAGGAGGTAGAAATAAATGCAGAGATCGAGAAGGATAAGAAGTCGCCGTTGGTGTTAATGTGGGATGATGCAATAATTAATCGCTTGGTTTTATGAACATAAGATCGGATGCATTAAAGCACAAAGAAATCCAATTGATGGGTCTCATCGATTGATTCTCTCTATCTTCTCTCTCTCTCTAGACTAGCTGCTAGGCTTTTTCTAATTTTTACTCGATCATCAATCAAGAATTCAATTTCAAAATAGTTAAGGTTAGTTTGGAGTTGAAGGTGAAGGTGAAGGTGAAATGAAAGGGTGGTGGGTTGAATGAAAGAAAGGATCGATGGGAAGGGCACCGTGCTGTGATAAGCATGGAGTGAGAAAAGGTGCATGGACTCCTGAAGAAGATGAGATTCTTGTTCACTACATCACCAAGAATGGTACTCATGGTACCTGGCGTTCTCTCCCTAAGCTCGCAGGTTTACTCTCTCTCTCTCTCTCTAGTCTATTATAGAGTAATCATATTGAGGTTTTGTTTGTTTCCGTGGAAAATATTTTCCTAGAAAAATTTTATTTTCTGGAGAAAATATTTTATTCCAGGGTCTATTAGAGGACTATTTACTACATTTATCTAGGTACGGTGTATGATTTGTGGTGAAACTTGGGAAGATTTATCGAGTCTCTTCTGAAAGTATCTTTTTTTTACCGTCGATTTTTTTTTTTTTTCGAACTCCTGAAATGGTATCTCTGAGGATATTTTCCTTGGAAACAAACGGGACCTTTGTTTTTCCTTCTTATTATTCTTTCTTTCCTGCCATTGAAGTTTTAGCTCGTTTATATTTGATGATCAACTACTGTTAAAGACATAAAGTTGAGTTTGAAGTTTTGGTCTGACGCTGATATTCATTTAAATATGTGTGTGTGAAAACACGATGAAATTCACTCAAAGTTCACTATATTAATATATCTATATGGTTAACAGGTCTTGCTACCAAAGTTTTGTGTGTGTGTGTGTGTCTTTTTTTTTTTTTTTTTCTCATTTTTTAACTCCTAATTGTATTGCAACAAATATACATCAACCAAATTTTTAATAAAATTTAAAAATATAATATGTTAAGTTGTCGCAATGTCACATTTACATGGTTGTTTCTCAACAAGCTTGTTAGCTCAGTAGTATACTTATTTAGGGGCCGTTTGCATTAGCTTTTCCTAAAATTATTTTTAAAGCTTAAAATTCCACTTGATCTAAGAGGAGTGAAAATCACTTCTAAACAACTTGTGAAATGATAGGATGGATGGTTGGCAAAATTTTCATCATGGAAGTGGTTGCGGTAAAAGTTGGGGGATATGTGGAGTGAAAAGTTAGGGTAAAAGTTGGGAGTGAAAATCTCAACTTTTACCACAATCACTTCTAGTATGGAAATAGTAATCCAAAAGTGATTTTAGCAAAAGCTAACCCAAACGAACTCTTAATTGTATGCTCACCATGCTTGTACCTTCTATTTATTTGTCATGATCTTCTCAGAATTTTCCATTTTAATTAATTTTCGATCTTTTTTTGGCAAAAAAAAAAATTTCTAGCTTCTATAAATTTCATTTGAGTAGGATTAAATGATCAAGATCATCAAATCAAAATAACTTTTTAAAATAATTGATCGAATAGGACCTCTTAGGGTAAGTCCTGCTAGGTCTCACCATTGTGTGGGATATATAACTCTTAAGTATCACAAACCTTGACTTTAGTAAGATAACTCCTTAAGTATTGCTTCAGTTTGATTCTAGTGAGCATGCTCAATCCTAAATTTGCTATGTTTTTTGTAAGAAGTTATAAAATATTAAAATCATGTTTTACCAAGTAATTCAAAGGAAATCTTTAATGAAAAATTGAGGAATTCTAGTAGCAATCAATCTTATAACTGTTCTTTTGATTGATATTATTATTCATTGCTTTGATTGTTATCACTTGCTTTTCTTCCTGCCTCTAGTGGCAGGGTTTTGGCTCCCTTCAGCTAAAAAACCAACTATTTTTAGAACTCTCCATCTGATGGGTCTAAATCCTTTTTAATAAGAAAGTAGCTAGCTAGTGTGAATATTTAATGGGTTTGATATTCACAATTAATGGAGGTTTATTATAGGGGAGGTGCCAGGTCCTACAAATGGGTTCTCTACCTATAAGGGGGCAATGGTTAAGACACAGTGAATGCAGTGATGCAAGATAAGGTACAATGGCATCCTTGTCTCTCTCCACTGTGGGGATGTAGTGGGCTCAATGTTTGGCTACACCCATTAGCAATAACTTCTTGACAGTTAAACCTATATTACTAACCCTCATAGAGTTAAATTTAGGGGCTGTTTGGAAAATTTGAAAATCTGACAAACTGAAGATGAGTCTGTTCTCCATTATTTGTTCAGTTTCATTTTTATATAAATCTGTTCAGTCTTGTATAAAAAAATAAGACATAAAGGCCATAAACAGAGGCAAAAAAATTGTTTTTATTTAACTAACTGTGGTTTATTTATAAACCCTATAGTAAAAAATACTAGACCTAGACTAATTCAACTTTCAAAATTTCTAAATAAAACTTTATGGTTGAAAGTTTGAAGCAGGAATCCATGTTTTTTGAACCAGGTCTCCTTAGGTGTGGAAAGAGCTGTCGGCTTCGATGGACAAACTATCTGCGCCCTAACATTAAACGTGGCCCTTTTACTCCTGAAGAAGAAAGTAGTATTATCCAGCTGCATGGCATGCTCGGTAACAAGTAATTCATTGCCATTTTACATTTTCTTCTGTACTGCCTTTCACTTGCAGACTTTGTCATGAATCTCATTAAATTCTCCATCAATCTCATCATCAGTTGCATCTTTCAGTTTTGCTAAATGGACCAATAGGGGACCATGTGAGACACTCCCCATGTGAGGGGTGTGGCTTGGACTGCTGGCTGTCCAGTCTATCATTTTTCATTTGAATTACTCCTCACCTGTTCTATCTTAATTAAAATTAGTGGGAGAACATGTTGCAATTAATCTAACATCATAGGCACCAATCTCGGGAGTATTTCCAATGGCATAAGCCATTTTTGGCCATTCATATCCATTTTTTGGCCAGTTACAGGAAAAATGGTCAGGCAGTTAATTAGAGTTGCTCCAATAGTGTACTATCCATTTTTTGGCTCTCTATTTCTCTGTACTAAAAACAAGTCTCTCTCTATATCTCTCTTTTTTTCTCTCCAAGGGTGAGATGGTAGAATTTGGACATCTAAAACCTTATCCGAATTTGGATGCACCGTTGAAGCTCCTTTTTCAGCATCCAAAATGAATGCACCATTGGAGACACTCTCAATTAAAGATTTAAAATGAATGCATTTGAGTTTGTCACATCCTCTACAATAACGGCCGTCAAGCAAGCTTTACTGTAAAGAGAAATCGACCTGTTCGAGCTGATTTGCTCTCTAGGGATGGACTTCTCTTCACAGAATGACCTGTGTCAAAAGCTGTTACTGCAGGGGAGTGCACCTTTGTCAATTTCAGCCTTTGTAAATTGAATTTCAGGCTCCACATATTTCCAGTCATTGGAGAAATATGTTGTTTTTGAATAGGACTGGGATATCATGATCTGGATTATATGTGCATCCTTTCTTCTCTTTCATTTTCTAAGCATACAAATTTTACAGGTGGGCTGCCATAGCATCGCATCTACCGGGAAGAACAGACAATGAAGTTAAAAACTTCTGGAACACTCATTTAAAGAAGCGATTCCTTTGCATCGGCCGCAACCAGCAGACCCAACAGTCCTCCTCCCTTTCAGAGCCAATCAATATAAAATGTGAGTCACCTTCAACGCGCCATATGGTACAGTGGGAGAGTGCAAGGGTTGAAGCTGAGGCACGGCTGTCAATGGAGTCATTGCTGCTCAATCCAGCATCATCATCGACGGGTAAAACTGATTGTGATTTCTTCCTCCGTGTATGGAACTCTGAAGTCGGAGAATCCTTTCGAAAGAGCAAGGGTCATGATCATAAAGTGGCTTGTCAAAGTCCTCTCTCTCAAACATCCTCATCAACAAAATTTGGGTCTAGTTCAGTTTTCACAATGCAGGCAGAACCGTACAGAACCAGTACCTCTACTTACACGAACGATAAACAAAGTGGTGTAGAGAGCCAGAAAATGGACGCAGAAGACGTGATGGCGGATTCAGACTCCTCGAGTTCTTATGGAATGGATGATTCCTCAGATACAGCATTGAAGTTGCTGCTAGATTTCCCCTGTGGTAATGATATGGGATTCTTCCATGAACAGAAGGATAATTTCTCCCCTTTTGTCGACATCAAATTTGACTGAAATCTGTCATTTTTAGGTCTTGTGCTTATTTGGATGTGTGAATACCATGTTAAGAGCAGTACTTGGAGCTGATGGTTCTTTTGGAGCCTATTGTGTTTCTATGCTACAATTTTCTATATGTAGTCTAGCTAATTCCTCACAAGAAACCAACATAGGGGGAACAGTATTGAGGCAAAGTTGGTTAGAATATATATATATATATATATATATATATATATATATATATATATATGGATCTATATTTGTTTCCAGTTTTCAGCACTGTTTTTGGTGTGTGCATGGGCAGAAAAATTGACGAAAATGGTAATCTGTCGATTAAGCATAGAGAATAGTACAATGGTTACCTAATAATTATGTATGGTTTTCCATGTTAGATACAACATCCAGAGGTGAATATTGGGTCGATCTTCCACTCCCCTATGAAAATCAGCACGATGACACATGACTAACCTGCAGCATTTCAAGCCCAACTGGATAAATTAGAGACTAAGAAAATCATCTGACCAAAGACTTTCAAAATGTGTGTGTGTGTGTGTGAGAGAGAGAGAGAGAGAGAGATTACTTAAAACTTATTTTTCAAAATGCCAATAAAATTATTTCCCACAAGGCATATATACACACACAAATACATCACTACGCACACATAATAATGAACAAACTCATTTTCACAATGCCAATAAAATTATTTCCCACAAGGCATATTCACACACAAATACATCACTACGCACACAATAATGAACAGCTAACCAATTTCTCCACCCCACGTAATCACACGTACAACATATCTTAGTTGATAAATAAACCCCAAATGAAACAATATACAAATGGAAATTCAGTTTTTTTTTTTTTTTTTTTTTTTGAAATTGTCATTAAGAATTTCACTCAAAAACATCCAAGGAGCTTCTTTGGAGCACTTCCAGTGGCACGGTATTTTGCAGCCATCTCCTCTGCCTTGAGAAGGTCTTCCCCACGTTTGGCTTCAATCATCGCCCTCTTTTCTTCTGCTGCCTTGTGGATAAGAGCTAGTTTGTTTTTCATTTTCTCTATGTATTCCGCTTTTGTCTTCTCCAATTTTTCCTGCTCACGTATAAGTGTAATGTCAAAAAAATAGGACCTCAAAATAGGAGAAACGTGCCATATATCTTTAGTCATTATCATGTACCAGAGTTCACCTAGGCGCATTAAAAACCAGTCTATTGAGTAGCATACACAAATCTGAAACCACCCACTCAGTTTGGGAGTCTACACATGATTTGTAATTACTCCTCAATTGTGATGACATATAAGTACAGACAGGCCATGTGGTGGATGTCCAGTTATAAAATGACAATTAATGAAATTAGAAATTTTCTTTTTCACAAAGAAAAACAATTTACCAGAGAAAACTGGTTGGGTGAAAGAGAACAGTCAAGAAAGAGATAAATAGGAAGTTAACATGGAAAAATTTTAATTGATGTACACTACTTGTTCTCATATATTAGACTCATCGTTGCTTATCATTTGAGTAATTTACGACTAAAGCAAATAATTTCTCTTTCAGCTGATTATGGAAAATTAGCCTTTCAATCAGGATGATTTCCAATTTTTTTTTTTTTTAGAAGGAGCATAGAATTCGTGTATATATTAATCAGGTAGTAGTGCCATAATCAGTCCTACTTTGATGCTATGCTCTGTATTGAAGTTCTAATAAATACCCTTTTAGAAAATGAATGTCGAATTGTTACCTCAATCTTTTTCAGCTCAGCGTCTACAGATGCTTTTTGGGAGTTCTCCCAGGCCCCAATGGCAGATAACTTTTTGTGAGCTCTGTTCAATAGTTTCAGTATATGCTAAGTTCAGTATGCACAATCCACATTGATTTATGTTAAAGAGCCAAATCTCTACATGAATCAAAATATGACTTCCAGTTATCAAAATCAACTAAACCAAGTGAACAGAAATTTGAGCATTTCAAAATAGTTTGGGTTCGTTACCAAAATCTTTTGAGAAATTGCAAAGATAAGAATTTGGTGAACATTATTAAGAATATTGCTACAGCAGAAACTCATCATGGCTACCTAATGAACATCACTCTTAAGTGACAATTTGGCAATAAAGAAACTATATAAATACTAATACACACTCAAAAATGATTTTTACTTGTTCTCTGCTTTTGACTTTTCACTTTCCTCCCATGCTCTGATTAGTGAAATCCTCTTCTGTGTTTCAACTCTTGCGAGCACAGTGTCTGAAGGAGACAGGAGGAAGGTAAGTGCCAACTTTAATCATTGAGCAATAAAAAGGTATGTACAAACATAAAATATAATCCAACATTACCTCTGTTAACAGAACCCTCAGTACTTTTTTCTTCTACTGATTCTGTAACTTCTGTCACGCACAAGAGATCAAACAATTAGAAAACATATATTTTCAATTTTAAGATTGCTTCATCGAACTTGGAGCCAGATAATTTGGGCATTAAAGTGTAACATACTAATCACATGCTTCATGAAAACTAGATGCTGATGACTGAACAAGTGAAAATATGTCATATGATCCACATAATGAGAAAATTCCAAAAAGGATTTAAAAATAGAAGAATATAAAAACCCAGTAGGAGTACTCATAATGGCCTGTAGTTTACTCACAAGATAATGAGCATTGCTGCAGAAAGAGTGGTTTATTCAGTCTAAGCAACATAAATACCAATGCAGATGCCTTAAAACAACCAGAACATGATATATCCATATTTTACATTATAATAAGTATCCGTTGCACCTAATCAGATTGTAAGGGGTAATCAACCGTGATTGTCTTAATAAGACAACCATTCTTGACAGATGCAATTGAAATTGCTGTCAGGAAATTGACTGAAACATTAAAAGCTTGATGAAGCTAACCTTTAACAGAATGTGTAGTATCATGATTCATGAACCATAAATTGACAGGTTTCCCATCCCTAATGCTACAGTGGAACTATGAAAGGTAGAATAAAACTCAATAGATAAAATACCATCCTGCAATCAAGTGACCCTACTGTATTCTACTGTACACAAGTATAGCCATTAGTAAAAGTTTAAAAGTTACCACCCAAATCATTCTTATCGTGGTAACAGAAGACCACTGGCCGAATTCAGTTGTTTTCGTAATTCTCCCCCTCCATCATTATCTCTAACAATTCCTCGTCCCTCCAAGACTGATGACAACTCTTCCCAGTTATCATGGGGGAGAGTTAAGATTTTCCGCCCAAATCATTATTATTAAAGCGCAAAGTTTTTGGATCAAAATACGTTAATAGATCCAGGTAAATGAATCAGTTCCAGTACTGATCCTATACATTGACGCGGCTACCTAGTGCAACTTTCTTCCTTTTGGGGGGCTGAGCTGATAATGTAAGAAGATAAAACCCAAATACGGCAGATGCTGAGTTATATTCACCAATCAATGCGCAAGTTCATTAACATGTATATTATGACAAAAATTGATGAATGGATTGAAATATTTATATGAATCAATCAATTTTAGTACACTAAAAGCCATGCAGGTGAACTGTGGAAAAGGGATCTGAAAGGCTGAAATTGTCACCCCTATACTTTAGTAAACTTCTCCTAAGATGGCAGAGTAGAGAAAAGGAAAGAAAAAAGATGGACAAAGGGGAAAAAAAGGAAAAGAAGAAAAAAAGGAGATGCCTTTAATCACGACACAACGGAAAGTTCAAGGATGTCTACACATGTAGAGAACAAGAAGGACAAATACAAAGAATTGTCCTTAAGAAGTACTGATATGAAAATGAAATTCAACAGTAAAAGGTTGTGAGAGTATAAAACACGAGAAAGGAACATATCATGGTTTCATTGGAAAAAAAAAAAAAAGTCATGGCTCTAAATTCGGAAATATTTCAATAAGCTGACCAAATCTATTTTCAGACTGGCACCCTGAATTGAATTTGGGTAAAATTCCACAGCAGATTTTGATTACAAATTTGGTAAAGTTGGCCGTTTTTATTTTATTTTTATTTTAAAATTAATTTGGCTGAAAATTTGGATAAATAATTCAAAATCTCCTTTGAAAAAAATTGGCTGAAAATTGGAGAAAGTCCCAAAATTCCAAAAAATAGCAACAAAAAAAAAGGCTGTAAATTCGGTATCCAAACAGAGTAAGATTTGGTCAGGAAATAAAATTCAATAAGTTCACCTGTCATGCTACTAGAAATATCCCCCAGAGAAAAAAAAATATATATTATCATGTTACAAGACCTCAAAAATCTTCAAAATCTTTCTAATATTTCTACTTTAATAATTGGAAATTTGCAAAACAAGAATCAGTATCATATTCAGAACATATACACAATCAATTATAGAATCAAATAATCAAAGTATCAAAGCCTTCACTCAACCAAGCTTAATACAAGTACTCAACTTAGCTGAGTACAGTTGTTCATCTTCTCAAAATAAAACACGCAAAAACATAATATTCAAAATTTTCTTTTCTTTCGTTTTCCCGGTAACCAAACGGGGTGTAAAATTAATCAAATCTTCGAGAAAACAGAGAATCCAAATATAAGCTAAGAAGGTGAAGAAGAGCAGAGAGAGAGAGAGAGAGAGAGAGAGAGAGAGAGAGAGATTACTCTCAACAACGGCGACTTCTTTGGAATCAACAGGCTTCTCTTCGGGAGGTGGTGGAATTACGGATTTGTCATCGGTGACATCTGTCGGAGCTTCAACAACTGGTTCTGGTGCCGGAACTGTTGGAGGCTCCGAAAGCGATTCGGTCTCTACCTTCTTCGATTCCACTTCTGCCATTCCTTTACTAAATCTAGAAATAAAAACGCATACAGAGCTCAAATTTACCCAAAGAAGAACAAAAAGTTGCTAAACTTAGCAGAAAGTTGATAATAAATGATAGAGAGAGAGACAATAAGAGAGAGAGAGGATTTGAGATACTCAAGTTGAAGGCAGGTAACTGTTGCTCAAAAGCCTAGCTGGATGGTAGGTACAAGTAGCCAATTAAGAGCTGGCAGATATAGAGAGAGAGAGAAACTTTAACCAAAAGATTTGTGTAAGTAAAGTACTAAAATGCCCCTCCATACGTTTAACGTAATTAACGGTATCCTATTAAGAGAGAAATTCAGGTGGTTTTGGGCCCAAAAAAGGTGTATGGACCTAGCCAGTTAAGATGATGCGACGTGTCTGAAAGATTAGACATTAGATCAGCAACCTCACTTTGATTAGTTGAGTCCTTCCCTCTTCGGTGGTCCAACACCACATGATTTTTTGGTCAATCTAAACCGACGACGGTTTTACGTCACGACAGCATTGGGTGAGGTTTGATTTTGATCCAGAGACGGCGTCGTATTCTTATGTTGGCAATTTCCAGGCTCCAAAGATTCATTCCATGCATTCTATTATGAGATTCCTTGTTTGGTGTCGTGGAGGTGACCCTATTTTGGGTGGGCCCGGCTGTAAAGTGGCTTATAATCCTTTTCGCAATCAAACCCAACTCCGCATGATCGGCGATTTTTTTCTTCTAGGCCGAGAAACTAGTCGGCGTCGTTCCGAATCAATGCAGTGACTCTTTATCATAATTGTGTTTTATCATAATTGTGTTAGGTTAGCGGTAATTTGGGGTCATTACAACATAACTATGCTCTTTGTTTTATTAAAAAAAATACTATAGCACCAGACACTTTAATCTGAAATTAAAAATCACATGATGTGTTATACTTTGAGTTGTGAGATTTCTCTTTTCAAAATACTTTTCTATTTTTCATGCACCACTCAAACCACGACACGTCAGGTTGATTTTTAATTTCGGATTAAAATGTCGGAGATATAGAATTATTATTTTTTATTATTAATAGATAGTAGTGTATAAATTTAATTACAAATGCTTTTTTTCCTTTTTTTTGCCCATGCTTTGATCTTTACGTTGTAGTAAGTCAAGTTTAAAGGGAAAGCTTACAACACTGAGAGTACGTTTATGGCACGCTTGCTCTAAAATATTAATATTGATTAATTTATGATGAATGGAGACGGAATCCCATTAAATATGTTTTTTACCAACTTATTGTAATCTTTTTGGAAGACTTTTTTATTTATTTATTTATAACTGAGTTGATTGAAAATTACCAAATCAAGATTGATTGTTGTTATCAAGCTTAATTAGAGTGCTTAATTAGTAAGCTAAGAATGACATGGTAAAAATTAAAGGGATGCAGCAAAAGACAGTGAACTTGAACTCAGTCCATAGATTTAAGGGTTTGATTCTTTTGGGCCCTTGATTGGAAAAAAACGGGGACAAGGAAATGACAAAGAAGGAAGAGAAGCTGGGCGACGTACGAATGTTGATAATTAAGATTGTCAATGTTGTGGCCTGCAGCTTCATTCACATCATGACAGAGATGCATTATCACATCAATAAATGACCAACTACGAGTTAGATCAGTGTCTTCAAAGCTAGGATATACCGACAGTTTGGAAAGTTAATTCACTGTCAATTGTCTTGGTTTTTGCCATGGATCGGAGTAACAATTAATCTTGTTAATTAGCATAGTTTCTGGTTTCAAATAGTTTCAAGTGGCCACTATGAAACCAATTAATAACCTACTTACAAGGTTTTATTTTAAAATTTTGAAGAATTTAATAATTTATTTAACTTTTTATGATGGAAAATAGTTGAACACACAAAACTCTCAAATTTATATGGTACAACAAGTTGCTTACCTTTACAGTGGTGAAAAAAGATTAAATTTACTATCAACAATAAACAATAAAAAATAGAGTAATTAAGAGAACACATACGTAATTTATCAAAAGTCATATATCATTAATCAACTAGCTTACTTAAGAAAAAAAATTTCACATAGAGGGAGTTTGGCATAACTTTTGAGAAGTTCCAAATGGATTTCTTAGTCTCAAAAGTCATTTTGAAAAAAAAAAAAAAAAAAAAAAGAAGAAAAAGAAGGTACGGTGTTTGGTGAATTCTTCCAAATAGACTTTTAGAAGAAGTTAGCTCGTGAGATGTCCATTTGGAAGAAGTAAAAAAAAGATTGCTTTTGAAAATCCACACTTGTAGGAAGGATAATTTCCATACTTTTAGACACAAAAGAACTTTTAAAATCTGTATATATGTGCCAAATACTATATATATATATATTTTTTAAATGACTTTTTAGAAAGTCCATTCTCTGGAATTACTTTTCTAAAATTGACTTCTATTTGTAGGAAACTACGCCAAACGCCACCTACTCTATGCCCTCAAAAAATGTCCAATTATTGTGCTTTTTGAAGTCTAGTAATAAAAGAATACAAAGTACTAGCTAGCTAGCTCGTAACAATTGTTATTTTCCAAACTTAGGGCTAGTTTGCATTAGCTTCCTTTTTTTAAAAAAAAAAAATCGTCTTGAATAATTATTTCTTTAAATATTTCTTTAGAATTACGTTCAAATTATGACTTCATATATCAAAATTTTCATACTAAAAGTGATTGTAGTAAAAGTTGGGGTCCAACTTTTGCTACAATCACTTCTAATAGGAAAATTTTTCCATCCTTCTTATCACCCCCTGAAGTTATATAAAAGTATTAATTATCACCTCATCTCCTAGATTTATTAAAATTTAAGTTCAGAAAATTATTTTAAGAAAAGCTAACACAAACGTACAGTGCTTAATGTATAAATTTGCTTCCACAAACCCAACCTAATTCACATCATTATTGAACTTGAATTCAACCAAATAGTTGTGACTAGTTGCTGAAGTTTAAAACCTTCTTGTCCAAATTTTCCATAATCATTTAACTGGGATAATTATTTTTTAATTTCTGTTGTCTTTGTTGGTGGCAGTCATTATTAGGTGATGGTCGCTTCTGTTATCATTTAATTAGCCATCAAAAGGAGAATTATATGGTGAGGGGGAAGATGGGGACACTAAACACCTCATTTTTGGTAAACATTGCTTCGGAGTGAAAAAGAGGATTCATTATCGTTAACTTTCAGCTAAAATATACATCATGATTACAGTCATCTTGGCAGAGTAGTAGTTTGTGACCAATGAACCATCATGAAAATTAATGGACAACGTCGATTCAATTTTGTTTAATGAGTTCTTTTACTTTTTATTCGAAAACCCCCCTCCAAGATATGCATAAGATATTAGGTTAGGTAATCAAATTATAGTGTATCATTCGATTCTTAACAAAACTATATATA
>JAESVK010000400.1:2248620-2265865 GCA_017140935.1 Hamamelis virginiana
ACTGTGGCATTTCCGCATAGGGGTAACCCTGTGTGGGGTGTTACAGACCTAGTGGATGGTTTTTGAAAAAAATCAACTATAAAAATAAATTGTAACATTTTGAAGAACAAAAAAGTAATAGCTTTTTATTCTGACCTTTTTAAAAACCGGATGTTAGATCACCGTGATTTTTTGTAGACATGACATTCATAAGAGGAGAATTCTAATCAAACGGTTGGTTTTTTAAAATATGCTTTGTACTTGCCCCAATAGAGATCACCGGCCTAATACAATTTTGTATAAGGTGTATCTTATATATATTACATTTCACTCCTTCAAACCATTATCCTTAAAATAGAAGTAAAGTATGTTTTCTTATTCTTCTCTTTATTCTTCAATGTCTTTACGTAACTCTAGAGCCCTAATTTAGTTTCACACTTTTTTTTTGTCCCTTGGCCAAGCAATAACTCTTTAGAGTTAAGTTTCAAACCCCAAATCTCTAGCATTTAAGTTATAAGGCTGGTAATCTTAGTTTCACATTTGAGCATATGTGTTCATTCAATTCATCTTCGTATGAATAAACAATGTGTCGTAACATCAAAGTTATAAGCTCAATTGCCAATTAAAGGACGGCAAAAATGTGAATTCAACATTTTTGCGTGCGTTAGTGGATATAAATAAATCCATCCTAACCTTAATATAGCTTACCTAATATTTCTCCTTCGGAAAAAGGAGAGGCCATGAATTTAAAACTTGATTCCTCTCTCGATCTATATATATTACTGTATAGAGCAAAAAAGGAAAAATGGAGGCCAAGAGAACCTAAGTGATGGATTAAGGTGATAACAATAACTGATTAATAGACAGATTTATAATCAAATTGCCTAAGCTAGCTAGTTGGGCATATATATATATATATTTGTGTTCCTCTCCTTATCAGTCCCCACTAGCAAATTAATTAGTTGGATTGACATTCCAAAATGCGTTGTTGTAGTGCAGGTCGTGACAGTCACTTTACAACCACAAAATGATCATTTTAATTTCAATGTAACCTTTCTATACATGAAGAAACTAAGAAGGGCCTACTGCTGTCTCAAAAAAACGAAAGATGGTCCAACATAAAGCAATTGATGTATTGCTGAATTGGGGGTTCATGAAAAAATCCAATATACTGTGTGGCCATGCATGTCCCCCATATTTTGCATCCATGACAACAGTTTAATTAATATCACCACTAAATCGTAGACTCACCATAACTACCCTAACTGCAAAGAATGAGGATGATTTGATTTTATACCATCAAATTTCTTATTATTATTATTTTTTGTTTTGTATGTTTTCTCTTTTATGGCTAGGAATTCAGACAAAGGGTCGCTAAGTGTTTTATCACTTTTAAGGCATGATTTTAAAGTAATAATTCTATATCACCTGAGACTTTAATCCGAAATTAAGAACCATTCTGACATGTCGTGGTTTGAGTTGTGTGTGAAAAAGAAAGAATTGGCAAAATCTGGAATCATATTTTCTCAACTGAAAACTCCAAAAATATATTGGTCCTAATTGAGCAAAATACAACAATAACTAATAAACAATTTATTATAACAACTGTGTGCTGCGTGATTAAAAAAGATTATTTATACTAATTCATTCACATAGAATGAGACTCACATTTAGTTTAGACAGATATGGATCCCAACTCATATGAGTAAATTTCTTTATTCCAAATATTAAAGATTGACTGAGTATTATTCATTGTACATTGCTAAGGCCTAACACTCCTCTTCTGTTTTGTTTTTCAAATGTTCCGTTAGTTTATCTTACCATAGATTATGTGACATTGTCTTGTAGTTCAACAGCTTACGTTCTTGGTAGCACATAAAATTATCATGTCCAAACTAATATATATATATATATATGTTAAAATGGTATGCTACGTTCTATTTTTATATTAACAACGTCAATTATAATGCATTTTGAAAATAAAATTTTGATTGGACGATGAATTCGTCACTTTAAAGCCAAACTCTGGGGATTGTATCCGTTGAGGAATTATGGGCTAAATATGAAGATTCCATTGCCCATGATGCAGCTCAGATGTTAGTCTTCGAAATGTATATGGACTCCTCGGCGAGTTTCTCTACTCAGATCGCGAGATTTTAAAGGAAAAAAAATCGGCCGACAATAATGGTAAGGGTACTTGTCAAAATGGGGTAAGAGAGATGTTAAAGCAGCGACTGCCACGTTGTGTCGCTCCTTTTCGATACTTCGAAGATTCTGTGGCTTATGATGACATGTCATGACCACCGCATTGTCTCATTCTCCACCACGTGTTGTTGCTGGGCTTCCTCCCTAACAGAGTTTTATTTTTTTCTCCACCACATAAAATTATATAATTTCGTCACAAAAATATATATTCTCAGGATCTGTTTGGCAACTTTAAAAATTGAATATGACTACTTTTGATCTTTTATGTTATATGATTTTTATGTAAATCAGTTTACAGTTGGTTTGAAAAAAATTGTATTGATGCCTTATTTTTTGGATAAGATTGAACTCATTTACAAAAAAAAAAAACAATACTAAATAAAAACCAAACAAACTTATCTTCAGCTGGCCAAATTTTTAAGTTTGCCAAACACTCCCTTACTCTGCTGAAGTTTGGGATTAGACTAATTTTTAAGAATGTGCTGATAGTCTACAAATTCCATCCGTTTGATAATTAAGACATTAAAATTTAATTTTAAAACTTCCATTTTAAAAAATTTAAAAGATATGTTTAGAACCACATTACTATGTTGCATGAATACAAGGCTAGCTGCTCCAAAATACCCTATTAATGGGTTTAACTAATCAAGGTCAGTTTTCTGGTAAGTTGTTTGTGAGTTTGATGATTTAATTAGTTTAAACTTTCAATTCAATTTGATTAGCAAATTTTATGAGTAAATTTAAATAATTCTTTTATCAATTCAACTTAAATAATTTAAATTATTCAAAATGTTAATGAAAATATTGAGTTGAATAATATTTTATTTAAATTTACATTAATAATTAACGAAATTTTAAAATAGAGTAATTTAAACTTCACTTTATATTTTATTTTAGGAACAAGATTAGACAAATTTTCTATTGAGTTGTTTAAATTCAAATTTGACTAGCTTTGTTTCATCTTAGAACTCTAACCTACTGCATACAATTTCAACTTTGAGTTAAGCAACGCTTAGTTCTAACTTTTTTATTTTTTGAAAAAATACATTTTGTCCCCCTAAACTATCATTGTGTTACACATTTCTTCCCTATGGTTTTATTTACAACACATTGCTTTAGCTATAGTTCCAAAATGTGACAAATAATACCCTTATATCCATTAACTGGTAGTGGATCAGACGAAGAAGCCAACCATGACGATGCTAGAGATGATTAGAAGAGAGTTAATGGTTAGGTTGCAGAAGAAAGGAAAAAAATGTGTTATCGTGTCCAAGGATATACAAAAAATTAGAGGAACTTAAGGAGAAATCCAAATTCTATTAAGCCATTTATACTAGAGGTGGACTATTTGAGCGAGGTTATTGATGGTTCGAAGTCATTTATAATGGATTTGCAAAGGACATAAGGTGTTATTTGTCATATTTTGAAACTATAAGGAGGCAATGGATTGCAATTAATTAAAACCATATGAAGCCAACATGTAACACAGTAATGGGTCAGAGGAACAAAATGTATTTTTTTTTTCTTTTTCTCTCTCTCAACTAATGTGACAATTGATATAGGCTTTTTAAAAGCTTGAATGCTTCATTGGAAACTATCAAAACAAAGTTGGTGGTAGATTGAAAGATGGAGTATTCATGCTTAATTTTTTATTTAAAACTAAACTATCATATAATTGACTTTTGTTAATCAAATTAATTAAATTTAAAATAGATAAGCTTATCCTTAAGTGATTGTGTTTTGAATTTTCTCAATCGCACCTATTGACTATTGAATAAAACAATAAAATTGTGAGAGTTACTTGACATTTTTTCTTTTCCTTTTGGATTTACTTCAGTTTGGATTTCAAAAAGAGTCTGGAAAAGAAAAGAAAAATGGTAAAAGATGCACTAAAATGGATTTATCCATTAGATATTTTTAAGCATTTTCCTTCTATTTTCTGCACTCTTTCTCATATCCAAATAGAGATTAAGTTTGGTTAAAACAGAAAAAAGCCAAAAAAAAAAAAAAAAAATCTAACAAGTGCTTTTATAAAATCTAGCAAAAGGCAAGTGTTATGGGTGAAGGCTTTGACTGAAAACATGGATCAGGCTCAGTTGATGGGAGTCAAGGACTCAAGGACTAGTTTTGGGCTGGTCATGGTTTGTTCTTCTCCACTCATGGCCTAATACTCTACAGCATGGTGAGATGATCAGAGGTTATCTATGGCTGTTGGGTTTATTGAGAAGTAAATGTTTTCTATTAACTAATGAAGTTAGGGAGCGTTTGGATGTCACTCGGAAATTTGAATTGCCCCAATGTATTTCATGTACAATTTTATACGCAAATTCATTGATATATATTGAGCCATTATAGAAATTAAAATGCTAGTGTTATAAACAAGTCAAGTCGATCCCAGCTCAGCTCAACCTTAGTTTGATAAATTAATAAACTTAGAGAAAAGTTTGAGATTGACTCTTTTAAATTTTTTTAAACATCCGATCGAGTCGAATTGTAGTAATTTGATTATCAAAAGTAATAGTGAACTTATTGAGTTAGCTGAGTAATACCCTACTTGAGTTTGGCTCAATAAATTACCAATGTCAAAAATAAAGTTTGAGCTTAGCTTATTACTTTACAAACAAACTCGAAGGTGCAAACTCGAACGTGCTTTGTATCAAGCTGATTTCGAAATAAGCTTGAATTTTTTTTTTTGGATAATTAATAAGCTTGAATTTAATCAATCATAAAATCTTAAAAATGGCAACAAATTCTCACAAACAATGGTAAAAATTGGATTCTCTCTCTCTCTCTTCCAAACACCATAACAAAGTATTTAAGTAGCAAAAATAGGAAAGAAAGACATTATGATCATTAACAACACAATCCAGAAATTCCGATACAACATCATTTGCATACAAGATGGAACTTTCCCCCAACTGGGCCACAGACCGAGTCAGAAAACCAGTGGACAAAAAGGAAACCCAATTAAAGAGCCCCATAACCCAAATAACAACATATACATAAGTTAAATTAACAACACCACTCCCATTAATGTTGACGATCAATAATAATAATAATAATAATCACAATTATATTGTATGTCCACAGTCCAGATAATAGAGAGACACACATTATATAGAAGAATAGCTGTAGTCATCTTCAACCGGACCCTGGGAAAGAACTGAAATCACTACAAAGGCGCCGTATAATATCGTGACGAGGGCAGAGAAGTTGACGAGGAAGGCCTCGGAGCCATATTTAGCGAGGCCTGAGTTCTCAAGAAACGTAAGCTTCTCTAAAAACCCTAGCGCTGCATTGCCCACGGCCATTAGATATACGAATAGCCCAAATATCACGTGCCAAGGAACGTAAGCTTCTCTAAGTGTCATTGATCCACCGGGATAGAAGAACACTAGAAACCCATATATCCACTACACGTAAATTATTTCAAAATCTTCATCAAAAACGTACACCCACCCAGACGATCAATAGATTCACAATGCTAGGTATATACAAGGCCAAAACTCAAATACACATCTCAAAAGGGGCGTAAATTAAGAAGGATTATTGAGAGTGAAATTAGGAGAATACCTGAATGCCATAGAGGACGATAATCCCAATCCCAAGCCATGAATGCAAGCTGTAGAGGTTGGCAATCCCGCTCTCATTATGATATTTAAAAGCGGCATAAACACCAATTATACCCAGTACTAGTGCAATCGCATGCAGAACAAGATGTACCAACTTCTTCACTTCTTTCCTCAAAGGCAGAGATTTATAACTTATAATGGCTGCATTTTATATTATTTGGAAAAATTATATATGGAAAATAATTAGAATATAAATTACAAAATTTCTAAATTTGAAGCCATCATCATGTAACTCGTAAATTTGCTAGAATTACCTTCACCTCCTATGATAATAAAGCCAATTATCATCAGAACAGGATGAAGCTGTAAAAGGAAAAGGGCATGTGAGATTCTCAGTATTAGCACCAAATTAAAGGAACCACTAGCCATGGCCCATGGGCAAGAGTGAAATTGCTAAAAATCCACAATTTCATATATATTATATGGTTTAATATCACAACATGTAAATATTTGTAAAACAAATTCAGTTACTGAGCTATCGATCTCTTGCATGATAAATAAGTCAAATTTATACTTATTTTTGAATTTGATAATTTAGAGCCCATTTGGATAAACTTCTACTTCATCTTTTTTTTTAAAGTAAAAAGATGAAAGTTTTGAGTTCAAAAAATTTGGTAGTTACTTTTAAAATATAAAAAGTAACTACCAAAATTTTGCAATATAGAAAATATAAAAAACTTTCATTTTTTTTTTTTTTTTTTTTGTACTTTTAAAAGTAGAAAAACAGGAAGTAGAAGCTTATCCAAACGCGCCCTTATTAAGTCGTGAATTACTTTAGTTCAACTCACAATTGAACTCAATAATTTTTGTTAAAAAAAAAAACCAAACAAACCTGATATATTTGTCAATGGATCAAGCTCAAATTAGCATTTGAACTCAATAATTTATCAGATCAAACTTGAACAGCTTAATATTCAACTAAATTAGACCTAGCTCATTTTTTAAATTTATATAATATTCAATCCTATTAAGGAGATAAGAAAGACAATGTACAATTATTTTTTAATTGATTAGTTAATATAATAAAGAAAAGTATTCTTATGCGCTCAAACATTTTACTTTCTAACCTAACTAACATATTCAAAGTTAGGTGCACATGTAAATCATGTGACTCCGAAGAAATATGGTTCTATAATAATTTCAGTTTCGGACGTATCTGTCAAATTTATAGTTTTCAAATTCGAATTCGATTGTTTGTGTTTTCTCCCCCACACTTTTGGTTATAGAGGGGGGGCCACTTAGAAAGGTTACATAATTCCAATAGCTAGCTTCAATACTAAAATGTTATCAAAATATAAACCACGAAATCAAAAGGTAACCCAAGTTGGCTACCACAATGTTTTGGACTATCCAGGAAAAGGGGAAGTATTTGTGTGTATCCAAACAAAATGTTCAAAGACAAAAAGACAAAAACCTATGTATCCAACCAAACGTGGTGAGCACGGGAACTTTAGATCAGTCCAAAATGGACAAGCAATATATGTGGATGTATATCGCCCATATACTCCTGAATATATTATACAAAAAAAGGGGTATGGGGCCGGCCAGGTGGTCCAGTTAAGGGAAATTGTCTATTGTCACCGACAAAGTATCATTGGAGTATCACAACCAATCATTCACCATTATGCTGAATGGAAGAGCAGGTGAGCTAGTTTGGCTGTTCAGAATGGCAGCCTGGTAGGTGCATGCAGCTGCCAGCCCGTTTTGCCCCTATTTGACTTTTATTTGTCTTGTTTGGTAATTAAAGCCGGCCTACTTGGTTTTGGTTCAAGTATGAACCATTTCTTAGTAGCTAATGAAAATACTGTTTCATACAATATTATATGAATGTTGTCAAATGACATTATAGAGGTGCCCAACCACCAAGCTAGTCTTTTTATTAGCGACTGTTTTGATTTTTTTTTAAAAAAAAAAATTAAGTACCGTTTGGATTTGTTTTTTATAAGTAATTATTTACTTTTTAAAAAATTTACCATATATAATTTCTTAGAAAAATTTTAAAAAAACAAATAAGTATTTATAAAAAAAAAAATCCAAACGGTGTCTTACTTTTTTAAAAATAAATAAGTACTTATAAAAAATAAATCTAAACTGTGCATAATTTTTTTGATATTTTTTGGGTGACTACTCAACAAAATAATAATAATAATAATAACAATAACAACTAAATTTATAAATTAGAATAATGACTATATATATTTGGAACAAAAGTATGTTATTAATTATTATCACCCCAAAAAAGTGGATGTATACACACAGGATGTATCCACTCTCCAAGTTTATTGAAGTGGCATCCAATGCCATAGGAAAAATAAAAGAAAAGAAAATTCTAAAGACAAACACCCAAAGGGCTCTTGCTTTATTTTTTTTCTTTGTTTTATTTCCCCCCAAGTGAGAGGAGAAAGGCACCCTTTTTTTTTTTTTTTGTGAGTGAAAGTTCTTCACTATTGTCATTCCATATATAATAAGAGAATTAAGATACAATATAAGAAGAAGTTCTTAAAGGGCACAATTGTCTTTCCACTAGGAAAAGTGCCCCATACATCAAATATTCAAGTGCCTATATCACTGCCTAAAACCTAAGCCAATTACCGAACCAAACCCCATACAGCCACACCAGCCATTCAAGAGCATAATCAAATCTGATCAAATCAACCCAAAAAATCCCAACAAAATTAGAGAAGAAGAAGAAGAAACAGGAGCAGCTGTGGAGAGAGAGAGAGAGAGAGAGAGAGAGGTCTTACATTAAAGATGAGACTCTTGTCGGTGGATTGCCAAGCTAAACCACCCCTGAAGTGGATGCACCACACCAATACCATAATCGCAGCAGCAACTGCAAGCGCGTGTACCACAAACGTGAAGGGCGCTGCCGGCACCCCTATCGCCATCTTCTCTCTCTCTCTCTCTCTACCCCCTGTTCAACAGACCGTAAACTGCAAGCTTCTATCAATATGTATAGTTTTTTCCATCTTAGCCTTGTTTCTTCTACCAGTTATTCCAAGCATTTTGAACCGTCCGATGTAGATCGCCGTCTATTTTAACTTAAAAGCCACGTGGCATTTACTAGTGGAGGAATATCTTGACCACGTGTCTCTGTTTCATCCGTTGGCCTTACCTAATCCCCAGTTGCCTTTTATGTGGTAATTTTCACGTAATTGTTGTGCTCTTATTACAGTCTTTTACTCTTTTCCTATGTATATAGGAGTATTTGTTATGGTATGTTTACTCGTACCCATTTACACATATCTTGAAATTCTAGCTAAATGCTTGAACTTGAAATAAAAAAACTTGATAAACTCAATTAAAATACAAGGATAAAATCTTACTTGAATTGGAAATACTGAAGATAAATCCTACTAAAAGTTAGAAACGATTGTTTGAAGAAGAGAAATTAAACTAAAAACATATGACATATCACAAGCGTTATTACCGATTTGGAGAGATGTGTATGTCTTCATTTTATCTTCTTGCTTCATATTTATATATACTTGCTAAGAACTCCCATTAAAATCCCACATTTTTTCTTGGTCCTCACTTTCAAGTAACTTCCATCCATAACTATCCTATTTTATCTTTTAGTGACCCATTTTCTCTCACTAACTATCCATTTTGAGCACATTTTGAGGCCACTTAACTTCCCCACTTTTTTAATTAGCAGATCATCTCATCATAACTATCCATTAGATAAATTAGTGGCCCACTTATAATATATTTAATAGCCACTCATATGATATAACTCACAAATTTTTAGGCCATATGACACCTCGATCTTTATAAGCCAAAAATAAAATTAAATTTCTCTCTCCTAATATGTGGCATTCCACCATTTTAATAATAAATTTTTGTGTGAACAATAGATCAGTAACTGTCTATCTAATGACGTCCTAGTTTATCTTATTGAATTAGTGAATCTTTTGAGAACAAAACACAATTAATAGATCACTAATGATGCCCCCAATAAATGAGACTCTTCAAAACCATAAAATATGGAGAGGATTTCGGATTAAGTATGAGAGGATTTCCCTCTAATACTTTTCCTTTCTCATTTCGTGCTAGTCCAACTTTTTAATGTTTTTTTAAAATTTTCTAGAAAGAAAAAAAAGAAAAAAAATTTTAATTTGATGACAGCAAGACAAAAAAGGACGTCGTTTTGGACGCTTTTCACATTGAACATAAACAAATCATCGTCGTATTGCCACACGTTTTTGATAAAGAGACCGTACGAATCTGGAGCTGAGGTCATCTGTGACGTGGGAGGTGTCCCCGCGTCCACTGTTTTTGGGCTCTTTTGTGTAGGAGGTCTCCTCACTCCATTACGTGGATGTTTAATTACTTAACAATCTCATGTTTGGCCAATCTTACCCTTAGGCCCCGTTTGGATCGCAGGAATCCGGAGATCGGAATGGGAATGGAACGGAATGCGCCTGTTTGGATGCAAAATTTACATCGGAATGGAATCAGACACCGAAATGCGCCGAAATAAAACGATGCTTGATTCCGCTTAGAAGGTGGAATCACATTACCTACTGATCGGTGGTATTGTGATTCCAACCTTTGGCTGGAATGAGAAAAAGACCAAAGCAGTCCCTCGATGTCGTCTTCCCACCCTCGCCAGTTGCCATCGATCTCTCGTCGCCGTCGTCTTCCCTCCCTCGACGTCGTCTTCCCTCCCTCGCCGCCATCGACCCTTGACGTCGTCTTCCTCTCTCGCCGCCGTCGACCCTTGACGTCGTCTTCCTCCCTCGCTGCGTCTTCGTCTCAAACCCGAGAGATCGATCTCAAACTCGATCTCAAACCTTGATGTCCCTCCCATGTTTGCCATCGATCTTAAACCCGTTCCTCGCTGCCGTCTTCAGCCAGTTGCAGGTTTTCCTTTCTTTCTCACCCTCACCCCACTCTATCTCTAAAAATTTTGCTAAAATTTGACCATACATCATCAGATCTAGGGCTTGATATGTGATCTATGATTTGTGTTATGTGAAAAAAAATTGATTCTGATATAATTTGTTTTCTATGATTGGGTATAATCTGCTGTGTTTGATGTGATCTATAAACCCTGTTTGGTTGCCGAGAAAGTGGAGGAAAAGAAGGAAAATGAAATTTTCTTCTTCCACCGTGTGTGTGTTTTTTTTTTTTTTTTTTTTTTTTTTTCAAACAAAGCATTGGAGATGAGTATGATGTTTATGGTTTTGAATTTAAAACATTTTATTTTGATAGGAATTAAAGATTGGCAGGTTTATGGTTTTGATTTGGAAAATTTAGATTTGTAGTTTCATCTTGTTTATGTTAATATTTTTTTATCATTGGCAAAGGGGTAAAGTTGGAAAATTACAAAAAATTCCATTCCATTCCTGTCATTGCCAAACACAGGAAATGGAATGGATAGTCATTCCGACGCCTAATTCCAGTCAATATCCAAACGCTTCATATGGAATAAATTTCTGATTCCATTCCATTCCAGCTTGGGAATGGAATTGTGATTCTATTCCGACCTATTTGATTCCCCCGATCCAAACTGGGCCTTAGGAAAAAGGAAAATGTTGGTAATCCCATTCAATACTCCCGCATTTTATTCCTATCATAAGTGGCACAAAAAGAGAAAAAAGGCAAGAGTACTCTCTATTCAAAGCTTATCCACCATGGTTAGAGAAAAAGCAACGGTCAGGAACTACAGAGGAGTTTCTTGTCTACAAGCAAGCTAGAAACAATCTTTACTGTTAGAGGACAAAAAGAAAGAGAGGGAGAGAGGGGAAGAAGATGAAGAAGAAACGAAGAGAATGAGAGGGAGGTGCTGCAAAATCCACGCAGCTCTTCTCTGTCACGGCCACACGACCCCATCTTGACTTTCAAGCAGCAGCAGAAGCGGCGGTGCAGCAGCAGCCTCCCCTCTTCTTTTTTTTCACTGTTTAGTGTTTCCACTGTTTCACTTTTTTTTTTTTTTTTTTTTTTTTCAGACTTCCTCCTCTTCTTATTCTTCTTCTTCTCTGTCTTCCTCCTCTTCTTCCCCTTCTTTCTCTCTCTTTTTCACTGTTTAGTATTTCTACTATTTTATTTTCAGTGTTTTTTTATTTTTTATTTTTAGTCTTCCTCCTCTTCTTTTTCTCTATTTTTCTTCAGTGTCTTTCTCCTCTTCTTCCCCTTCTTTCTCTCTCTTTTCTCTCTTTTCCACTGTTTTAGTGTTTCCACTGTTTTTTTTCTTCAGTCCTCCTCTTCCTCTTCTTCTTCTGTTTTTTCTTCTCCTCCTCCTCTGTCTTCTTCATTTTCTTCCCATTCTTTCTCTCTCATTTCTCTCTTTTTCACTATTTAGTATTTTCACTGTTTTAGTGTTTTCACTGTTGAGACGGGAAACCAAACGGGAAGGGGGACGGGACTCCTAGCACCGCTTTAGGAAAAATTACTGGGTGTGGTTATTGCAACCCCAAATCTATTATTCCATATCCCATACTTTGTAATGCCCAAAATAGTCATGAATATTTTTACTATTAAGGACATAGCAATTTTAAAAAACCTAACTAAGTTTTTGAAGAGTTTCTCTCTATACCCCAAAGCAAAAACAACAAAATTTGAAAACTTTACTTTTCCCTCTTCTTATTTTCCTCCTCTTACCCTTTTTCCATCTTCTCTCTAACCTTTTCTCTTTTCCCATTTCATCTAATCTCATATTACCTAACATCATTGTGGTATTTGAATAAATACTTGGGTACTTAATATTGTAGGACATCAAAGTGGAGGAACAAGAGGGGCCGAGTAGTGGAAAGATGAGGGTTTCATGCTTTTAAAAAAAAAAAAATCGCCACTTATTCTGTCAGTTGCAGTACCTAACATATTGAATATGTTCGATGAAAGCCAACCGAACATATTGAATATGTTTGGTTCTCTGAAACCGAATATTTTCAACATGTTCGGTGCGATTCCACCGATCGAACATATTTAAAATATTCGGTGGATTCGTACTGAACAGTTTTAATACGTTCATTTAGAGAAATAATAGACACTACAACGAATATTTTCTCAATCTATATCATGTTTTTAGGGATACGCTTCAACTAAATGGAGTAACGTCATGAGAAAATGATATGGTCTCCTCTAAATGAATGTATTAAAAATGTTCAATACGAATCTACCGAACATTTTAAATATGTTCGGTTGAATCATAAAAAATAAACTGATACCCCCTTATAAGATATACGTGTATGTATACTCACCATGAGAGATATTGAGTTTGAGCATATGAAAATGCAACTATAACTATTTATTGGTAGGAAAATGCTGGTTGTCCCGTATGCAATTTCCTTTTGTTTTCCCGTCTAACATGATTAAATGATGTGGCTTTATTAAAATACCATGTCAAATGGTGGAACTACCCCTAGGACAGTGAAAACTTGAACAACACAGCAAAATATGGAAAACACTGTGAAAACCCGAAAAATACAGTGAAAACATAGTAAAAGTATAGTGAAAATACAAAAACACAGTTAAAACACAAAAAGAAAAAAAAAACACAGTGAAAACATAGTAAAAACACAGTAAAAAAAATGTTGGAAGAAGAAGAAAGAAGAAAACACAGTAAAAAAGTTGGAATAAGAAGAATAAGAAGATGATGATTGGCGTCGGCGTACCTGCGATTCGCCGGCAACAAACACCGGCGTAAGTAAAGCTAGATAATACATAGACGGAATAGAGAGAATGTTGAGTCACAGATATGTTGACGAAATGAACCGACATTGATCGTAGCGATGAAATATGCACTTCTTGAAGATAGCGATTGCAATATTTACCCCGCTGGGGTACGGGGCGGGGATGAGTTTACAGTGCCCCGCCTCGTTACCCCGTTTATTTATCCCCGGCCCCATCCCCGCTTATATAAATTTTATATTTTAAATATATAATTTTATATGATTCATAAATTATATTTTATATATTCTATCATATATAATATAGAATTTTAATTATTAATGACCTCCTAACTTTTATGTCCCTCATATCATTTTTAACCATTTTTTAATAATATTGGTTACTTGATTTTCTCCCATCTCAGTGATTTCACTAACAATCTAATATTTTCTAACAATTCTTATATATTTCCTATTTAATAAGTCAAGTCTCCCTTATTCTGTTGAGCTGGTTAACTCTCTCGTTCTATTCAATTATTCAAGCTCTATCTTTATTCAGGATTGAAAAACCTAATCCCTTTTAGATCACAAGTATTTCACACTTTTTAAAAACAAATCACATATATTTGTAAATCAACCACAATTGACAAACATATTTCATATTGTAAAATGAACACCAAACAACATGTAAATAAGAAACACAAGTGGATTCAACTATATATAAAGAGGGATCCATGAACACAAGTATCATTCCATCCTTCTTGATAGCTGGAAATTAATTATATCACGATGTATCAAATGAACACAAGATATACGTGGAAACCCTTTCGGGAAAAAACCACGGGAGAATAAGAGCAATCCACTATGAAAGAAGGGTTACAGAGATTATACCATACACTTGATCTCACCAACCTTTGGCCTAGTATACTAAGATCTCATCAACTCATTCCGACGAGTCCTCCTTCTTCAAAGCTTGCTCAGCAACTAAATCCATTAGCCTCACTCTTGATGCGTTCATCCAAGAGCCATGATAAAGTTCATATCTCCATAGAAGATTCTCACCAAAGATGTTCAAATCTGGTTTCCAAGGTTTCTAAACAAATCTAAGAACACTCCATTTGATCTCAAAGGATATCAGGTTGAATCTCACCAAAAAGGAAAGAACACAAGGTTCAAACCATGAAAAAAATTATTAGGGCTCAATATAGAAAGTTTCTCTGGCGGCTGAGATCCTCAAATCTCGAGTGACCTAATTCCTTATATAGGTGGTAAAAGTGACCAGTCATAAAACAGGGTAAAAGTAAAGGAATTTTAGGGTTTTCTCGAACTTGGATCGATCCAGGCATAGCTTGGATCGATTCAGCTTGATATGACCAAAAACAAAGCATCCGTAGATGATTTTAAAATAAAATTGGATCGATCCAGCCATAGCTTGGATTGATCCAGCTTGGTATGATTTCTACACAGCTTCTGTGGTTGAGAAAAAAATGAAATTGGATCGATCCAGGACATCCTTGGATCGATCCATGTACTTTGAAAATCCTCATTTGAGTCTTTTAAAACATGACATGGTCAATAACAAAAGATGTACAAAGTTATAACCACCTAGGCTCAATCCTTAGGTAACTAAGTCACTTACCATCTTAATCCATGGTAAGATAAGAGCTTTGAGCATGTGTTCGCTTGCGATCATTAGTACACATCTATAAATATACAACTCAAACCAAGTTTTGAAACGAAACAAGCCAACACTCATAAACTAAACCTAACAAGGATGATATAATAAGTTAAGTCTCCCTTATTCTGTTGAGCTGGTTAACTCTCTCGTTCTATTCAATTATTCAAGCTCTGTATTTATTCAGGATGATAAGAACGATGTTGTTAACAGTTGCACTTTACACAACTATGTTCTCTATGTGTAAGGTGACCTCAATAGTCTACGGTCTGTAGGGGAAATCAAAAAATAGATTTTGAAAAACTACCCATTGGATTAGATGCACTTCTTATAAATTACATACTTGCAAAAAATCAAAACAATCCAACGGTTATATAAAAAAAAAAAAAAAAAACTAAATGGATAAAAATTGTGACATTTTGAAGAATTAAAATATTATAATTTTTCATGGACATTTGTCATAAACTAACTGTTAGATCACTATTATTTTTTGCGAACATGAAATTCAAAACAATTGTATTTAATCCAACGTTCAATTTTTCAAAATCTTTTCTACAATTGGTCCTATGCACACCATCTTATCCATAGTTTAACATATGGTTTGTAAAACCAATATGGAATAGGTATTTTGATAAACTAACGATTGGATTAAATTATATGTGCGTACATATGACACATCATAAATACAAAAAATTACATTGATCAAACGATTAATTAAAAAAAAAAATCATATTTTTGAGATGAACTAAAAAAAAAAAACTATCGAAAATTGTTATAATTGTTATAATTTTTATAATTTATAATTCTTTTTTTGAAAAATTATCCATTGGATCAATGAGATTTTTGGCATGCATAATGTGTATAAGTGAAATATCTCATCCAACTGTTAATTTTCAAAATATCTAATCTAACGCTTACTTTTTTAAGTAGATCCATTTGAGGGAATCGTAGAAAGATTATTTATTTTAAAAGTATATTACAATAAAGAGTCGATGAAAAATTATTTATTTTAATAGTATATTACAATCAACATGCAATTTAGTGATAATACAATCAAACGAATAATTTCTATTATTTGGCAAATAAACAAACAAATAAATCGTGTATATATTATACTTCTTTCACGCCTACCTGCATTACTAATTTTTTCCTTGCGGATTTTGTTAGAGTCTCTATCCCTATCATGTGTTCCCGTAGTTGTTTGGTTGAATGAATTTTCTATTTTACAAAAAAAAAAATAATAATAAAAAAAAATAAAATAAATGAAAAAAAGAAAAGAGGACTTTGATGAAAACACATCCTAAAGCACGTTTGAGGTCATTCAGTCATTGTCATCTTATCCCAAGTGGGCCATAAAGAAAAAGATACTAGACAAAAGCAAGCCCATTTAAAGGGCCCAAATTACAACATCATCCAACCACTATAGGCCCACAAAACGAGTAATATTGATACCCTCTGAGTCCAGGAAGCTCGTCAAAACCATTGCAGCACTGTGGTGTAGCCTATAGCATCTAAAAGAGAGAGGTGACGTCATGGATTCAATTCTAACAAAATCAAAAGCAAAAGAGGGAGGGGAAGTTCAACAAGCTCGGTCATCAAAAAATGTTTTACAACGGCTAATTAAGGTATCATATTTATATAGATGAATAATTATAGTTTTTTCCAATGGCACCAACGAATTGTAACCCTAAATAAAATATGTAATTATTGCAATGAAGTTTATGAGTAGGAATGACAATGGAATGGGTTAGACGGGTTATTCGACCGTTTAACTAATCCTAATTCTTCTAAAACAGATTTGGGAGGTAGATAAAAGAGTTAAGGATGGGTTTTGAGCTTGGTTGGGTTTAATTGAAATGGGGTTTGGAAAGCTTTTAAAAATTCGGTCCAATTAATATGTTCAATTACATACTAGTCCATGATAAGCTTCTATATTATGTAAAGGTTATTTAACAGGTAAATTATAATGACAATGAAAATGTTTGGCTGCATTGAAGTTTAATATATATATATATATATATATATATATATATATATATATATATATATATATATAGAGAGAGAGAGAGAGAGAGAGAGAGAGAGAGAGAGTTGTAATATGCTCAAATTCACTGAGAATTGATGATCTTTAACATCATCTA
>JAESVK010000400.1:2300865-2364874 GCA_017140935.1 Hamamelis virginiana
ATTTACTATTAGAAAATTTACTATTCAAAATTTTGGGGTCTCACATTGAACCGGTTGATCCTTAATCCGATAACTTTTCTGGTTCGATGAACAGTCCATATTTTAAAACATTAATTTGAACATGATCGAATTCAAAAAACATATATATATATATATATATAATTAAACATGAAAACTGGATCACAAATTGAAATGTTAGGGAACTAATTTGGCCATTGAACGCCGTGCTATTTGGATCATTAATTCAATTAACTAGCTCACCTTTGGTGAAGTGACCTTAGAACTCTCTCTCATATCGCCCAATTATTTGGATCCACTAACTGATGGGTGTCATCAAGTATACAAAATCAATTGTAGTTATAATTTCAAGCTTTAATTTGATTTTTATTTTCTTAATTCTGTTTGGATCTTTAAAAAAAAAACATTAATTTGTTCAAAAACAAGTTAATTTATAGGAGTAAGAACTACAGTTCTGTCCATATTGAAACTTCAGCATTAGGAAGTCATTCAGTAATGGGAATTGTTTGGAATTTGGGAAATTTTGGAGAAAAAATTATAAAGAACAAAGAAGACCCAATGCAGGTTATGGAGAAAAAGTTGGGCTCGAGGCCAAACAAAAGCCCACTAAGTCACAACTTATGTTCCAACTTATATCCATGGGTGGACAAACTGTCCATGTAGAGATCAAAGGGTAACAGGTTAAAAGCCCACTAATGTCATTTAGGCTTAGTTGTTTGTTTCATTTATATTTTACACTCTTCTATTTTTTAATAATTTTTTTCCCAAATAATAGAATTTTACTCTTAATCTCAAATTAATAATTTTAATAAATAGATAGATATACTTTCATACTATCCTTCCCTTAAAATGAGAATACATACCACTAGACCAGCAAACCATTAATTTTCACTTATTATTATAACTAGTGAAACAAAAGCGAACCCTTTCAGGCTTTCATACAATATTTATATATACAACTTGGATTTTGATAATTGTATAATAATTATTCAATAAAATAAGCATTGCCAGTCAGCTATGTCCATGGGTCAATTGTCGGAATGCTGTGGGTGAATCAAGTCCAACAAATTATTATATGTAGGCCAGTGATAGGATGAGCTCAAGTTTATGTGAGCTTGAGGGCATGTCAAGGTCGGATTGGTTCAAATTGACAATCTTTAATATTCTATTTAAAATTATTTTAGACATGTGTTGTTGCTCATTGGGCTTGTGCCTGTCTCATCATCCCAAGCTGAAATACATTAGTTACAGCCTAGCCTGTCCGACCAAATAGAAGATATAATTTCTTATAACTTCATATTATTAAATGAAAACACTAAGACTACTGCCCTGTTTGGTTGCCGAGAAATTCAAAGAAAATGAAAAGATAATTAAGAATCTCATTGCTCTAGGTTTGTGATGGCCTGACACTTTTAAATTAACAGATTTCCCCCTCTTCTCAGCAGCTATACAAAGAGCTCTTTTCAGCCCTTACTTCAACAAGTTGCTGAGCTTTGATGCTGACCTTATTTATTATTACTAGAGGAAGGAGAAAGGGCTTTTTTATCGATTAAGAAGTTGCAATCTTATTTAGAGATCAAGTTCTTGACCGAGCTTTACACTCCTAACTCCTTTTGTTCAATGAGGGCTTCCTTTTACGCTTTCACTTAAACCAGACTGTTATACGTTGATCAACTTGGTGGTGGTGAGCTTTGAGCACAAGCACATGTTACCACGTGTTTACACTCATTTACAATGCAATGGTCCAAAAGCTATTCTATCATAAATAGAGAGCAGCTTTATGTATGTTGTGCAGTGCTGGAAAGAACATTATGAGGCCGTCGTTGTTCCATTTGGGCCACACCATTGTCTCATGAGGATTTATAAATCTACAATTCTTCTGCTAACGCATTTATTTCTCATTGAATTGATTGCATGCAAGACCCTACATTGTCCTATCATGCCTTTATTATAATGGCCACCGCAAGCATCCTACAATAATTTCGGTAGCTGGCTGGTATGTTTAGGTTTCATTTACATTAATTTTATTTAAAATTATTTTAAAATTTTAAAATACTTGATTTAAAAGATTACTTTTAAATGATTTGAGAAGTGATATGGTGATTGGCTAAAGCCGTCTTTAACTTTTCTCATAATTACTTTTAGTATGAAAATTTTAATTTCTGAAGAAATGGTTTGAACATAATTCTAAAAAAAATATATAAAAATTTAATTCTCTAAAAATAATTTTAAATAAAAATAATCCAAATTGAACTTTAATAGTGGGGATATCAATCTCTCATCTCACAACTTAAGCTGCTTGCAGGTCTTAAAATGGCTAATCTGTAGAGGACAAAGTTAGTTAGTCAGTTCATTGGGCTGGCATGTTCAGTCAGTGGTGTTAATTATCTATAATGACAGCAACCAGAGATGAATCTTGGACTGAACTAGATTTCTTCTCTAATATAATGAAAGGCTCTGTACTTATTAAAGGCATGCAATTATGCAAAATGTCAAAACCACTCTTTTATTATCAGAACACCACCTTGTCATCTTTCTTGTTTTTCTCTTCCCCTTAATTTCATATTTTAAAAAATAATTTATTTTTAAAGTACTTTTCAGCATCTCCTTCTCTTTTACCTCATTATTTTCGAGATCCAAATAGAGCCTAAAATCTTATGGTGATAAGTTTTATAAAAAAGCCATCCAAGTAAGATGATAAAGTGTGCAGTGCAGTAAGATGATAAAGTGTGCAGTGCAGGCATTGCACCCCACATCTGGATTGAAATCACCCTAAAGGCACTTGTCTTCATCAAACTATGAAAAAAAAAAAAAACACAGACTGAATAAAAAACAAAACAAAAGGCAATGGAAAGGAATTTATTTTCCTTCTCAAAACAGAAAGGCATCTCACTGGAGTCATGGCCAATGGAAATCAATTTTGGAATCTAGACTTCCATTTCAAAAGTTTAATTCTAAAGAATTTCCTTAATTTGTTTCTGGGTAGTGAAGAAATGTTATAAAAGTACAGGGCCATTTATGTCATTTGAAGCTTTGAACCCCAAACCAAGGAGAAGTTCATGTGATTCAGAGCTGTATAATAAATGGTTTCCTATTAAACTACTACAGAGAAGCTTCTTTCTTTATTTACTTTTATTTGAGAGTCATTTGGAGTTCTGATTTCCAAACTCTCCAAACAGTATATGATTCTCTTCTAGCTAACAAGTGAGATTTAACAGAGTGGAAAACCTCTCTCCTTTCTTCCAGATTAGGTTTTGTAATTTTCGTACAGCAGTAGACAAAGTGCTTTTTGTGTTTCAAATTACAAAAACAATCTGTTAATCTGTCACAAATCAAAGCCGATTTCCCAGATTTGTTAGCCAGAATCCCAATTATTTGAATGCAACTTGAGGTGAGAATTTTCCTAAAATCCAAAGCATTGGTTGACTAAAAAGATGTTCAAGTCAGCGAGATGGAGAAGCGAGAAGAACAAGATCAAAGCAGTATTCAAATTGCAGTTTCAGGCAACTCAGGTACTAATTTCACAAAGCAAAAGCAAACAGACTTTTTCATCCCTGCCATTGAATCTAAAATGGGGTTGCTCTAGTTAGTTTGTTTAAGTTGGTTAGAAGATTTTTAGATGAGTTGATCAGCGGGAAATATGAATGAAGAAGTAATAGTATGGTTAAGTAGTTCAAGATCTCACCTGGTTTTGTATCTTGCAATGTTTTCAGGTGCCGCATTCGAAAAGGAGAAATAAATTGACGATATCTTTGGTTCCGGAGGATGTTGGAAAGCCGACGGTTAGACTTGGGAAAGCAGTGGTTCAGGATGGAAGTTGTTCGTGGGAAAATCCTATCTATGAAACAGTGAAATTCATCAAGGAACAGAAAACAGGAAAGATTAATGAGAAGATTTACTATTTTGTTGTTTCCACGGTATGAATGATTACAATTTCTCATTTGTTTTTCTTCTCCTGACTCATTTTCTGTTGGTGTCTTCTAAATTTTAATGGGTTCTTGCAGGGATCATCGAAAGCAGGTTTTCTGGGAGAAGTGGGAATTGATTTTGCCGATTTTGTGGAGGCAACTATGCCTTTCATCGTCTCTCTGCCCCTTACAACTTCAGACTCTGCTCCAGTTTTGCATGTTAGCTCTCTCTCTCTCTCTCTCTCTCTCTCACACACACACACGCACACACACACTTGGGCTTGTAAATGCGAGATTTCTGATCTGTGAAGTTATTTTTGAGACAGGTGACTATTCAGAAGATGGAGGGTGCTGTTGATCAAAGGTGACAATGAATAATTTCAGTTAGTTCAATTAATTCACTTTAACAATTTTCTTTGCAATTTTTATCAAAAATTTAAATTGTAACCATGCCTCTCATATTTTTTGGGGCTTGCAGAGATGAAAATGGACCTCTGGTGCTTGAATCCCAAGATAGGAGCTTAAAGACCCAAATGAGCAATTATGATACTACGGATGTAAATGGCGACCATTATTCAATGGAAGTAAGGTCTCAAATCATCAATTTTTAGCATTTTCTATTGACATAGTAGAGGAGTAAAACAATTCCAAGAAACCGAGACTTAGCAAAAATTATCAAAATATAAGGTATTTGGGTTTCCAAAGAGATGGGAATTGAATTTTTTTCTTGCTTTTTCACAGAATGGGAACTTCAATACAACCACATCTCACAATGGGTTACAAAATGGGAGCTTCACAGTATCTACCTGCTCTAATGCTACACTATCATCAAGATTGGATACTGTTTTTGGACAAAATGATACTAATGTTCATCAGAACCCTACCAGCTTCCTATTACCTCAGAGACAAGATTCCATGCCTCAGGAGGGTACAGTTGATGCCACCACAACAAAAAACCATTTGCATCGAAGATCAAACATTGATTGGTCAGTGGGATCTGCTTCAGATGGAAGTATGGCTGACTCAACAAACAGCCCAGAAGATGACTTTACAAGAGAAGGGTGGAGAGAAACTTCAGATTATTCCATGGAAAATCTCAGAAGTGAAATTGCTATGTTGATGAGGCAAGCAGAACTGACAGAACTGGAATTAGAGTCTCTTCGGAAACAGGTCATGAAGGAGAACAAAAGGGGGCAGGATCTATCAAGAAAAAATGTTAGCTTGAAAGAGGAGAGAGATGCACTTAAAACAGAATGTGAACAACTCAAGTCCTTGCAGAAACGTATTGATGATAAAGCAGTTTCAAAGTTGCAAAATGAGAGTGAGGATTTAAGGGTTCTGTTAGAAGAAATCAGAAAAGAGCTGAATTATGAAAAGGACTTGAATTCCAATCTTCGGCTGCAACTGCAGACAACACATGACTCCAACTGTGAGTTGATTCTTGCAGTAAAAGACCTCGATGAAATGTTGAAGCAAAAAAATAAGGAAATCTCTCATCTTTCCAGCAAGATTGGAACCAATGGTAATACTGAAGAGGATCAGGAAAAAGTTCCTAAATGCAAAATGAACAAGAATGAAGACCAACAAGCACTGGAAGAGCTGGTAAAGGAGCACGATGATGCCAATGAAGTAGACTCATTAAAGCAAATGATCACCGACCTGTATGGTGAAATAGAGTTCTACAGGAAAGATAGGGAAGAGCTAGAGATGCAAATGGAACAGCTTAAACAGAACTATGAGAATTTAAGAAGGGAGAACTATGAGTCTTCAAAGTTGCAGCTAAACCAGTCACAAGAACAGATGAAGATGCAAAATGAACGAGCAAAAGAACTTGAATCCCAGGTAGAGATATTAGAGACAGAAATCAAGAAGCAGGCACAAGAACTCTCAGAATCTTTGACTACTATTAAAGAACTTGAAACCGAGGTTAGAAGCCTGGGGAAACAACTGGAGAAACAGGCAGAAGAATTTGAAGACAATATGGAAATCATGACACGCGCCAAAATTGAGCAGGAACAGAGGGCCATCAAGGCAGAGGAGGCCTTAAGAAAGACAAGGTTGAATAATGCTAATACTGCTGAGCGGCTTCAGGAGGAATTCAGAAGGCTTTCTGTAGAAATGGCATCTAAGTTTGATGAGAATGAGAAGCTGACCATGAAAGCACTGACAGAATCTAATGAACTGCATCTGCAGAAGAGTTGTCTGGAAGAAATGCTCCAGAAAGCCAATGAAGAGAATGGCTTAATCAAAGATCAGTATGAAGTAAAACTGCAAGAGCTTTCATACCAAATAGATCAGAGAGAAAAACAAATTGAGAAGATGTCATCGGAACTTGGTGAAAAGTCCCAGCAACTTCAATGTGCAAAAAAGCATGAGGAAGAAAAACATGAACGCTTTTCCATGGAGATCAAAATGCTCAGAGCAGAGATAGAAAGGCTTACAAGGGAGAAGAATGAAATCTCTGAAAAGGCAGAACAGAAAGAAAATTTGAGAGAAGAGACGGAACAGATGAAGACATCAATTGGTGAAACAGAGATGCTGATACAGAGATGGAACAAAGAGAGAGATGATTTGGAGAGAAAATTTGCTTCAGCAAGGAAGGAAGCAGAAAAATCACAGGAAGACTTAACTAATATGAAGTGTTTAAAGGATGAAAAGGAGACGATGGTTGGGATTTTGTTGTCAGAAGTGGAAACTCTCAGAGTTCAGTATAATGAGTTGAAGCATAGCCTGTTTGAAGAAGAGTCGGAGAAAGAAAGCCTGAAAAAACAGATAATTCAACTAAAAGGTGATCTACAGAAGAAGGAAGAGGCAATCATCGGCATAGAGAAGAAGCTCATGAAAAGCAGTGGACGAGGTACAGTTTCAGATGTAACAAGAATGACTTCAAGCAACAAAATATCTTCCCCACTTCCTCATGACTCTAAGGAGATTGCTGGTTTGAAGGAGAAATTAAGATCGCTCAAGGTAAATGTGCAACTTCAAGTATTTCATCAGAAATTAAGTATAGAAATTGTTCCACATAAAAGAAAGATCAGGTCTACGAGGCTAAATATGCCACTTAACAAACATCAAAGCTGTATGCCATAGGAAATAAAAGTGCATGATGTCTTGTGTCCTATTATATAACAATTACATGATACTAAAAGCTCAGATAGCTTCACTGCAAATGTTCTCATGTTTCATTCATCATACACCACAAAACTGACAGTATAACCATGTCTTGCAGGAACAAATAAAACTGAAGGAAGCTGCACTTGAAAATGCAACCAATTCATTTCTAGAGAAGGAAAAGGATCTCAATTGCAAGATTGAAGACCTAACAAACAGAATGGAACAACTCAATCAGAGCAGAACTTTTTGTGAGGAAAAATTCCAAAAGGTTCGTAATTTCTGAATTGCATCTACAAGCATGCATTAGCAATAAAGGCCCCATTTTCATTAGCTTTTTCTAAAATCACTTTCGGAGAACTATTTCTTCACATATTTCTTTAGAATTATGTTCATACTATGTCTTTGCATATCAAAATTTTCATATTAGAAGCGATTGTGACAAAAGTCGGAACCCCTAGCTTTTGCCACAATCACTCATAGTATGAAAATTTTGACATCCATCCTATCACCCCTCAAGTTATCTAAAAGTGATTTTCATCTCATTTCTTAGATCAAATGGAATTTTAAGTTCCAAAAGTGATTTTAAAAAAAGCTGACACTAACAGGCCCAAAGTAGTATGACTTTTTGGGATACAACAGGACAATGTTATCTAAAAGAGGCAAATGGGGAGATCATAAAGCCATTCTTTTGGTCATTTCAGAGTTCAGACAAATAAATATGAAACATACTTCAGAGTTTTGCAACATATTCTTTAAGAAGCTCAACTTGCTAATCATAATATTTTCTGAAAAAAAAAAATCAGAATGTTATATTTATATGGGCAAGGTGGGGATAGAAGATCTCCAGCCCATAAAATTTAAAGGAAACCTGTTGAATCACTGTCTGGCTAAAATCTAGAGAAAATCTAGCAACTTAAAATTTCAATGAAGTCCTGCATATTTGTTTGATCCCAACTTCTAAAAAAATATTTTTTCACCTTCCAACCATGTATAGATAGTATCTCAAAGAAGGGTTCATCCTTGATATACAGGAGGCCAGCTATTCTGGGAATGTTTCTGCAAATGCTAGCAAGCCTGAAGAACAAAGATGTATAGGGAAAAATTTGCGGCATTCTACGACAAGCACGAAAGCAGGCATGTCAGTCCAAAATGGAGTCAAAACAGAACCAGTCAAAAGGTATAATAATACAACCAAGTGAACTTCAGTTTTATGTATTTTTATCTCAATAAGGTATCCTTAGCTTGCATCTAAGTACCCCTGCACAAGCACATGTGTGAAAATGGTGCAGTTAGAAATTGGGATTTTAATCAACTTCTCATTCCATCCTTTTCTCCCACTGTTTTCGCAGCAAAGTAGAAGCTTGCTCAGAGAAAGAGAAGAAAATCTCTACTCTCCATATCAATGAGGAGTGTGATCTTACAGAACTGTTAACTGAAGTGGCATCACTGAAGGTAAAGAACAAATCTATGGAAGGTGAGCTGAAAGAAATGGAAGAGAGATACTCAGAGATAAGTCTCAAATTTGCAGAGGTTGAAGGTGAGAGGCAGAAACTTGTAATGACTGTGCGCAATCTTAAAAATGGTAAGAAGAACATTCCCTAAGATGCTTAGAGCCTGGAAACTGAAATTATGCATAGGTAAGATGCTGGATGCCAAGAAACGATAAACTATGTATAGGTAAAGTAGCAGGATATGCTGATGCTGGGTAGCAAACCCAGGTGACTATTACATGAAAGTTTGGTCAAGAAATATAGACCATGAAAAATATGCCTGCATTCCTTGTAAGTTGTTTTTTATCTCCCTTTAGAAACAATACAAAAGAACTAAGTAGTTAACCAATTTAGCTAAATATGTTCAGGTGGCAGATTCAGATTTCACAAGCAAATAAGGGTTGTCATGAAAATGTATCATGTATTTATGATCATTACTAACACATTCTTTTCCATCATGCAAGCTTTAGTATTGATCGTACATGATTTTTATATTTCAGTTCCTGCTCCAAAATAAATTCGAACACTGCAAATTTGTCAAATTTTGTCAACTTTGGGGAAGTACTGATGAAAAAGTCAAAATTTACTCAAAGGCTGAGAAGAAAATATTGAAATGGATTGAAATAAAAATAAACTGTGTTTTGGGAATATTGTCCAAACTACCACATCCCATAATTATCTGAGTACATAATTCTAAAGGTTCCTCTACTTTTATATGTTGTACTTTTGATACTATAAGGGAAATTTAATACAAGATTCTGATCAAGGATAAATGAATGTGTCAGCCTTCTGAATATTATTTGACATCGTTGGCAGTATTGTGAGTTGACTCAATTGATGTCTATACTCAGTATGTTAAAAGGAGTTTACTTCATAAAAAAAATACACGCACAGTTTCAGACAGCAGACTGCCCCAATCAAGAGGTTAAACTCAAGCATGAACATCTTATTATAGGGTGCCTGCTACATGTCAATCTCATAACAAACATTCATATAAATTTCTAAGCGCCTTGGCCAAGTCAATCAATTTTCAGCTGCGTAGAGTGTTTGTGACCCAACCATGAAGATAAGTGGGGTCTTCGAGCTTTTACCACTAAGTGTCTGAGCATATATGTATGCTGCAAAGAAACATTGTAACAACTCTGTCAAGTCAATACCAATCACTGCAGGTTCAGGACTGGCTGAGCTGCATACAATAGCAACAAATTACTAAAGATTTATGACACTTTAGTGCCATTTCTATGTACAGATTTTAGGAATTTACCAGTATATTCATAAAATTGATTCTAGATCTAAAATGTTGCAGCAGCAGTTCCTGCCATTTCATGCTCAATTTCGGAATCTTTTGTTTAGACTCTGAGCATTTTCATCACTCCAGACCAGTTTAGTTTGGCTTCCACTTCCATTCGTTGCAAAAGAGAGAGTCTGCAATTGATTGAGTGTAAAAGTTCAATGAAATATAGAAACAACTATCTATAATACATTAATACTAAATGGGAATTTATTTAACACACACCCGCCTTGCTCTCTTATCAGTGGGAGTCCATCTAGGAATTAGGGGTGCTGATTTCTTCTCATTCTTGGATGAACTTGATGGTTGTATAAATCGCTTCTGCCTCTTTTGCTCTACCATTTTCTTGGAAGTGCTGCCCCCTTGATACCTGTAAAAATCGAGAATAGATGGACTTTTTCGCTTGGTAAATTTTGATATATTACCAGAAAACCCAAAACAAGGGGAAGATGTGTCGCACGGAAGGGACTGCTGACGCAACCTGCTCTTTTCCCTGATTCTGTTAAGAAACTCTATTGTCCAGGGTGATCCTTTTTGCAATTGAGCCGATTGAATTGCATTTGAGAAAGGTGTTCCATCATAATGTGGTACAATCTTCTCTTGGAATGACAGTCCATTTAAATTTTTCGCAGATTTTGGTATTGAATCCTCCCTTAAGAGTTCTCTCCGGTTCTTTAAAGGCATGTTATCATTGTCAAAATCTTTATCAGGATATCCATTAATTCCTTCCCTCAAACTTTGTTCATGATCATTTGTGGAATTCCAGATATCTGAGTCATAGTTGATCTCAGAAGCCATTGGAAATGTAGGATGACTGCTTGTACCAAATGACAATCTCCTTGCAGTTTTGGAAGTTCCTGCTGCAGGATCCTTTTTTGTCTCATGCACCAAAGGTGAGAAACTTATGGAGTTTACAATAGAAGAAAATTCCTCGTCTAACAAGGAACTATCAGTGAGGTCAATAACTTCACCTATAAAGTCCTCATGCAGGCCTTCAGTTTTATTGATGTCGTGGCAGTCCAAATTGTTCATCATACCTCGATCCAATCCGCGTTTTTGTCCAAACAATTTGCCTTTCAACATTAAACTGGGCATTTTTATTTCAGTTAATATCTCAGGACCATTTGAAGTCTGAGAATCACACAGCTTGGATACTCTAGAATGATTCAGGCTGCCATCCACAATTTGGTTTAATGGCCCAAATTGCAGTAAGTCATCCGTAGGTATTTCAATTTTCTCCGGACTCGTGATGAATTTTCGTTTCTTTCTCTCAGAGTTAATTTTATCATGACAATATTCTGAGTCAGGAGCAGAAGAAACTGAAGAGGAGCACTCAGTCATTCCAGATTTAGAGTCCTCCCGCTCTCCATATCTGCATAGAGAACTTAATAAAGTGACACTTTCCTCAGGAACATGATATTTCTGGATTGCGTGGATTCTGCGTTCATGTGACCATTCAAGAAACTCAAGAAGCGTGCCTCCGGAAGACATAATTGCATGAGCTGAGAGTGGATTAATTGATGGAAACTTGGTAAGGAATGATTCTGCAAGAGTTTCTGAGTCAGACATTTTAGGATACATGCCTCTAGTAGATTTAGTGGCATGTCCAATGCAGTTCAAAATAATTTCTTCAGTCAACTCAGATGAATAGGAGTAGAATAGCTGCAAATTAATTCCCAGGCTTGCTGCTGCAGCATAGAGTTTATCTGACGATTCCATCACGGTAGCAATGAAACTGGTTTCTCCTTCGAAGACCTGGATGAAAGATTACATAAAATAGAGTGTGTTATCAAAGAAACGGAGTTCACGGACACAGACTCAGTGAATGAGGCTCAAGCAAATGACATATACAACAGAAACTTAGAATATTGATAATCAACCAGATTCTTATCTAATCTGAACTAAATTTTCATTATAAACATTTTAACCACCAGAACCAATGAATTAGTGGCTTCAAACTAAACGCCAATTTCAATGCAAGCAAATAAATGAATAAATATTTCTGCCCAAACCCAATCACTAAATCAGCTAAATTTAATCAACCAAAATATAGAAAAATGATCAAGAATTCAAAACAAATCAAATATGAAATGACCTGAAGCATGAATTTTTTTCTCTTGCAGCCAACTAAGCAGTCAATCATAACTCAACATGACTCCTTAAATTCAACATAACCTTGTTGTCATACTTGAAAGGGACACATGGGAAAAGCAAAAAAAAAAAAAAAAGTCTAAGTGCCATAGGTAAGGCAATTACCATAATGCAGCCACTGAAAGTAAAACTCAGCAATGTCAAAACATTTGTCGCAATATTTTCAACACATAACGGTAAGCATGAGGAAGCTTCATCTGTAGAAGTAGACTTCTTTCTAATGTTTCTGCAATCATACCACACTAGGCATTCTGCAGCACTAATTATAACATCTACAGGCAGATCCAAATCGCGTTCCACAACTTGAGCTCCTTGTTTCTCCAGTGAAAGAATTATTTGGTATGTGCTTCGCCTGGATATTATCATTTCCTCGTCAAAATTTTGAGTGTTCACAATAATGACTTTGTCAGCAAAAGACAGCATTTGCTTGGAATTCATATTAACAGGAGCACAAGAAACTGGCCGAGGCATACAGCAAGCTTCTACATTATCTGCAGCTTCTGAAGATTTCATATTAGACTTAGCCTGAACAGGTACAAAGTTTAACAGCTCTTCCAACTTCTGGTCATTCATATTCTCATCCAGCGCTAGGATAGAATGAGAACCTCCTTCCTGGGATATAATTAATGTCAGCATAGTGGTATGAAATTGTACAATATGCTCGCAAACTGATAAGCAAACAACATAAGAACAAAGAATTAGCAACCACATTAAACAGAGACGGGAGACAGCTAATATATGACAACCATTGCCAAGGAAGAAACAGCACACCCAATATACAGATCAGTTTCGTGAACTTGGAACCTAAGTACAGAAAATGATCATAAAATTAAGGTGCGCTTTAATATTCTGTAATTTCTATCTTATATTAACTTGACAAAAATATTAAATCTAAATATTATGCCAATAAACTTTCTCAGTTTAACTTCTCAGGTTAAGAAAAAGAAACTCGCCAAACATTAACTTGCTATTGAGAAATCACCCTTCTGCCTAACATCATGGCATTCCTGAAGGAAGTTTCTGCAACTTCTCCAGCTATAAGAAACTCATAAACATTAACTTGTTCTTGAAACAATCACCTTTCCACCTCCAACTAGGCATTCCCCCTCTTTTGCCTCTTTATGACTGTTATAGGACTTGGAAACTGTAAAGGTTTTCTAGTTGGCAATATCTTTCAGTTCTACCTTAGAAGGATGGTTTCCTCAGGCTACAGAGTAATATAGTTTATGAAAGCAAGGGTAACTTGGTCAGTAAAATCAATGGAGGATAAATCGGGGGAGAGAGAGAGAGAGTATCGAAAACGCATATGAAAGTGGAAGAGACTCACATCTTAAATACACGATTGCTAAATGCGATATTATAAAGTACTAAGACCAAAGAACTCCCTACTGCCTCAAGGTAAAGCTGCCAAGAAAGACATGGATATGTGTTCTATTCTCCAACAACATATTCTAATTCAAAGTTAGACCTAATTAATTGACCTGATTCCATCCTTCCCCAAATTATTTAACTTCAAAGTTTTCTCCTTAATAAATGGTAATATGCAAGGAAACAAGTGTGATACACCCAAAGAGTTTAGATGTGATTACATTTTTCTGGTTTTTCTTAGCTTTTTCTCCCTTTTCTTCCAATTAGTGTTGCTTAAAACAACTTATATTCAATGTTGATTCCATCAAAATTTACTAGGAAAAGATAACACACATGCAGGCACATGTGCAGTCGCACACAAGCATGCGCACACACACACATAAACCCATCTCAAATCCCAAAAAAAAAACTCTGGTTATATACTTATATCAAAAAAAAATTAGTGTAACATAATACTGACACAAGGATATCTATTGGCTTTAACTAGTACAAAACTATATTTGTATTAAATTAAGTCATGCACATCCAAATCTGTGAAATATGATTGCAGATAAAGACAACATTAAAATAAATATGTATTCTACTGACAAGTAATAGTCAATCAACTAAAGCTGTGTTGTAATTTGATCAAAAAACAATAGAATGCTACCGGTGTGCTCATGCACAAGGGAAAGAGACTTGCCATTGTAGATCCAATATTATGGGGCATATCAACACCTTCACAAAGTGCTTTGGGAACACTACATTCCTCCAGTTCCACCTTTAGGAAATGAAGACGAGGCAAGCCGACTAACTTTGGGGAAATAAGTGATATTCTGGATGAGCCATATGAACCTCCATACTCCAAGATAATGCTGAATTTGTTGAAGGGAAGTGATGCAGAAACATGCCTAGAGGAAAATTGGAGAAAGTGTTATTCCGTGCTCTAGAACTCCTCAGCAATAACTTGAATTCAAATGTGCCTTTGAGAACAGTGATGTGCAGTTTGAAGTTTGAACTGATGGTAAAACTGATCAACAGACACCAAAACATATGTACTGGAATATAAAAAGTTAAATATCGCAAGGCATTGAATATCATTTAGTAAGCATCAATATTATGATCACTATGCATAGTGTTTTTACTTTAATTAGCAGGTGATTCCACATGCTTTGGACTTGAGGACTAGGCGTCTATTTTGTGTAATATTTTGCAATTTTGGGAAAGCTAATTGGTGTATAATTATGAAATTACTCGAAACAAACAGACAACGTACACATTGACAGAAACGTATGATGTTTGGGTGGTAAGAAGTCAAGATAAATAAAGTAAGCTATGCTTGCAAAATACACTTTGACAAGCACATGCGATGATCTTACAGCCATGTTTGAAACATTTAATTCCTACAAGACTACAAGATGGATAAAAAATTCAACATGTACAATAAAAAATAATCAAATGCTTTTCAACTCAAGAGTCAACCTTATGCATAAATTTGAATTTTATCCTCTTAATTGATTCAACTTGAAGACACCAAAAGGACAAGAGGAATGCCAACAAAAACATGGTTAAAGGCAGTGAGAAAGGACATGATTGTGAAGGAGTTAACAACAAATGTGGTCCTAAGTAGAGCTGAATGGAAACAATGGATTCACATAGCTAACCCCAAGTAGCTGGGATTAATGCTTTGTTGAGTTGAGGTATAAAATTAAGAACCCAATACATTCATATTTCAAAAAAGTCTTGAATTTCAAATCCACCAAATATACATTAAGGCAACCACTTTTAACCTATCTCAGCCAACATAGTCTCACGGACCAGCTTGCTAAATTTAACCAGCAAAGAAGACACTGAACATCAAAAAGCATGGGGGATAGAAATCAATCCAGTCTCATTCCTCCTATACCTGTATTAGTCTCAACATTAAATCATGCTCTCTCATAACATGCAGCTTCTTAATAAATGCATGCAATTGTAACGTATCGTTTGATAATCTCTTCATGCATCTGTACTAACTATAGTGTTCTCTTCATGCATCTGTAATAATTATGGCATTGGACGTAAGTAAAAAGCGAATAAACTGAGAGGTTGCTGAGATCATCTTTGAAACTAAAAATCACTGCTATCCCCATTAGTCTTAGAAAACAAAATTGATTATTAGAAAGTTGAAATTAAGCAGACAAAACACGTTTCCTACCAATTACAGTTCCATGAAAAAGTATATCTTACAAGACTATGACTTACTCATAGGAGACTAACAAGCAATCTGAATACAGCAGAGCATCAACTGTAGATCTTGAGAACTCATCACTGTTACACGCATCTGGTTGATTTGCATGTGCATGAAAATTTTGTAGCTCATTGAATGATATTCTCATGGAAGTCAACAGCCTCTTCAATGACCACCAGAACACTTGCTCAGCCACAATTAATACCTTTGAACTACTCTGGATTGTGCTTGACCATAATATCCTCTGGATAACAGATAATGAGGGATGTGATGTAGTTATTTCTTTGTCAGCCTTCCCATATGCACCTTCAATCAAGGACTGAAGGAAGCCTAATCTATATTTCAAGCACTCCAGGCTTTGACATAACTTTTCTACATATAGATGAGTTGTATGAATGCCATAGAAACACAAATACCAAGCCATCTGTTTGATTGCACACAATGTAACATATGCCATGATGTTTTCATCTCCATATGCCAAAGAGGTTCGTAATACACTTGATTTTCTAATGCAGTCGATCAGATTTTGTTTTGGAAGGCTAAGCAATTTGAAATTATCGGAAACTGGAAATGTGCCATGTGTCTTTTTCAGCTCTGTGTCATTCTCCAAAATAGCTAGATAGCTCTTTTGAAAGTTATCCATGAGGACCAAAATATTATCAGACAACTTAACTTGATGGAACTTGATATCCCACAGGGGCAATTGGACTCCAGTGGAAGCACATGCTTCAATTGAGTCACTCGATGGAACCATGGGAAATGTAGCCTTAGTATCAAATGTCTTGACTGGAGGTTCACTATTTCCCCCAGTAGAAACTTTCTGAGGATTTAAGAAAAAATCAAGATCATTAAACTGTGACATAGATCCAAATAACAATGAAACCCTCTCCGCATTACTGTCAGATAATAATTCCCCATTTCCTGGTTTTGAATTTTTATCATTCAACAGCTTACTTGAAGCAACTCCAGAAAGATGCCTGTTGAGCATAGAAATGCCACCAGGAAGCATGTCCAGTGATTCCCTTCTCTCTCTCATGTTTGGCCCATTTGAAGTGTCACCAGTAAAAACAAAATCAAATATCCACTTACCATCATCAATAGGTTTCAGATCAGAACCAACGCTATAAGTGTTTACCTCGTCCAACATACTCTGATAAGGGGAATAAATATCATGGTTGCACTCATCTTCCTCCAAAAGATGCCAATCTAGATATATCCCATCGGATGCAGATAGGGGCTGTGGCTTTAACTCAGCTAGTATTTCCTCAACAATGACATACAGTGACCTTATATTTTCATGATCAAAGAAAATAGGTATAGGCAATGATTTGAAAGTATCATCTACCAAGGCCAACTCATGACTAACAATCAATTCATTAAATTTCCTCAAGTTCATACCTTCCTTAAACATTTGGTCACATGTTTCTGGTTCATCAATCGTTTGAGAGTTGGAAAAGACTTCAATAAACTCGTAAGATTCCAAATCAAACATCTGAAATTCCTGAAACAGAACTAGACTGACTGGAAAAAAAGAATCACCATCAGATGTCTCTTGATGACATGTTGAGTTTATTTGAATACGTGAACTTCCCATAATGCTCATAAAATCCATTTCTAAAAACAAATTCGGACATGGCATCTCATATTCAAGACTCTGCTTGAGACAATGATCTGAAAAATACTCCAATGTGTTTGTGTCCACTGAACCCAAAAGCTCCTTGCTATCAACCATCAGGTCATCTTTTTGAGTCCAGTTTTGGGTTTTGATATTTTCAAGAACTAAAAGAAGCCCATCCTCCATGGACAAGCTCATCAAAATTCCCAGACTTGTTTCATCCACTTCTAGAAGAGGAAATGTGCAATTATGAAAGTGATTTTGGTCCTGAATGGAACCAGCATCTTCCAACAAATAAGCCTTCTGCTCCAAATGGTACTCTGAAGTAATGTTTTCAACTGAATAAACTGATTCTTGCAACTCATAAGGAAACTGCATTTGAAGCCCAGAAATGGGAATATCCTGCAGGAAAGACCCACTTCCATAACCAAAAGAACTAATAATTCATGGTGATGCAAATCATATGCAAGGATTATGGCAATTTTTATATTTATTTTAATAGCTTAGGTTTTACTAATTATGGTTAGTTTAATGTAAGCCAATCGATCAATTTTGTATGGCTAGATCGACTGATTTTATTTTAGCAGTATATTTTACTTGGAGGGCAAGATTATAGTTTCCTATTTAGCTTTAAATTTTGGTCTATAAATTAGGGTTGTAGCCTTCAAGGCAATTCAGACTTTGATGAATTGAATATTGAATACAGAATTCCCTCTCTCTAATTTTTTCTTCTCTCCCTAATTTCTTCTCTCTTTGCCCCCAATTTTTTCTCTCTTTGTCCCAATTCTTCTTCTCTCTCTTCTTCTCTCTGCTCTCTCTTTCCTCTCTTCTCCAAGTATTACATCACATGGTTTCAGGGATCAAAAACCTGTGACCAAACCACCAAATGAAACCTGTAGGCTACGTTAGACTCTCTACAATCTACATCTAAATTGTTACATACTATTCTAAGTTTCTAACCATACAAGAAAGCAATAAAAGTTAAACAACCATGTGTGCAAATGGCTAGCTCAACCATGGAGCAACATGTTCACTGCCACATAAAGACTCTCTTCCACACACACACAAGAAGGAACAGAGAAATTGCATCCACCCATAAACTTTTCTAAGATAATTTGAAATCAAACTGCGGTAATCTTTAAAATAAACAATGTTTTATCTGTAAAAGGGACAAGAATTTTCCAGAGAACTGCTCTATTTTATTATCAGCTGTGGTTCTAACTTTTAATATATTGCCATCAATTTTTCGCAACACAAATGGAAATATTAAGACTTAAATTTTTACTTTTAATATAGTGCTTGATCTGAGTTCCTCGTTCACTATTGGCACAGCAATAAGCATGTAAGGGGGAAGAACAAGATCTACGTCAATGAAAAACCTAAAATCCACAAGAAAACTTATAACAATAATTAAAAACACGCATGTGAGAGCACACAAAGAATTTAAAAGGAAATTCAAAATTGTTTTATCATTCTGTCAATGCTTTTCCAAATTTGCACATTGAGGCCAATTTTAGGCTTTATGAGACCTAAATAAGGAATAACAAATAGAAGCCTTACAAAAATCATCCTACTTATAATGACCTATGACGACTTAAATTTACTCCAAAAAATAATAAAATTTCCAAAAATAAGAAAATGCAACAACGCCTACTTAAAATAATAAAAAAAATCAACCACCAATTAGGATATCCCTAGATAACTTGTTCCACATGTACTACTTATAAAAGCTGTGCTAAGGATATTAAGAGGGAAAATTGAATTCAAATACAGCATAAAGCATATGATTTGTGAGGCTGGGTATTCATATTTTTTTACCATATTATTTTCAATCCCATGGACTTCAGAAAGAATTGGCATCTCCTCTATTTCAGAAATGGGAACATTTACCTACAAAAAAAAACAGGAGATAATAAAAGGAATTTTTTTTTTTTTTTTTCAAAAAGGTACAAAACCATATTGTATCTACATCCATATGTACCAAGAATTGATCCAGCTGTGGTGTTTCAAATTGGACAGCTTCAAGCTCATGTTCATCCTTATCATCAACAGTGGTCTCATTTCTCTTCTGCAGTGATATGAAGTGTATTGTAAAGAAGATTCTAAACCAGACTTGAACAAAAATGAAGGATAATTTGTTTATTTCAACAAAGCTTCCACCATACTTTTGGAAATCCACTCTCTAGAGTTTCAGATCCAAAAGTTCTCTGACTCTCCACTTCCTTCTCTTCATAAAGGAACTCGTCATCTTTCTGCAAGTACACACAAATTACATAAACTGAAAGGAATTCTAGAGAGCAAAAATCAGATTCTGTCCAAAGGTTCAGGTGCAGAACACATTCACTTGTCTCTGTCTAGTCTGTCATCAAAGCAAGAAATATTGTATTGCAAACGCTGAAACAAAAATGTTTTCAAAGTATGGATGGAACTCTTTATCTATAATATACCATTACATTCAAATTTCATGGAAAAATTAACCAAAACTCAGTCAAAATAAGCATATATAAAAAGACAAAAAAAGAACCAAACATAAAAATAATTGACCTATACTTTCAGAATTAACAAAGATTAGTAAAAAATCATTTTCAAATTTTACAGCGAAATTAACAAAGATTCAATAAAAATCAATCAATAACATTAAAACAGAAAATTCAAAACTACACTTTATCAAACTCACAGTTTTGCCTCTAATAATCCAATCTCAACACTTCCAAAACTGAAACTACTGTTTATGATTTGTCAACTTTTTCAAATCAAGGAATAATTTAACAAAATTTCAAACAAGATCAATAGAAAACAATACACGGCAAGAGAGCATTTTCACAATGACACTCAGTGTTGAACCTTTGAAATCGAATCCCAACACTTCATTTCTGATCCATAATTTATCGTCATTTTCAAATTCCTTCAGAAAATACTATTCGAGAAAATAAAAAACAAACAACTAATTCAAAACTACATTCAATCAGATTCACTGTTTCATCTCTCATTCAGAATTGAAATTTATGATCTATAAATTTTCAAATTATATGGCATAATTAACAAAAATTTCTATAAATTTCATTCTTCAAGAAACCAAAAATAAATAAAAATAAGTAAAAAATCAAAGCTATATTTGATCAAACTCACTGTCTTACCTTTAATCTCAGCACTTCCAAATCTAAAATGTCTAATCCATACTTTCCAAATTTACAGCATTGTTAACTGAATATACAAAAAAGATCATTCAACAGGAAAAATAAAAACAGCCTATTCAAAACTACATTTGATCAAATTCACTGTTTTATCTCTGAAAACCAAACCTCAACAAATCAAGAGCCGGAACTTCCAAGTGTAAGGCGTATAAATAAATATTCATTAATATCTGTTTAAATCAAAAGCTTAACTCAACTAAGTTCTTTTTTTGGTTAAATTAACTCAACTAAGTTCAATCGTAGAATTAAGATCCAAAATCTCGATCTCTTTTATTTCCTTCATTTTCTCAGCAATCGAACAGAGACTTACTATTTTACCTCCGAAAAACGAATCTCAGCACTTCCAGAACGTAACTTCCTCTGCTCATCGTCGCAATCTTTTCGATTCCAAGACCGAGCAATCGAAAAGTCTCCAGTTCCAACATCGATAGTATGAGGAAGAACGTCGGAGAGGAACTTCGAGAGAGCAGCATCGATGGGCAACGTCTCGATATCGAGAGAGGTGCTGAGAACGGAATCGAAACAGCAAAGGTCTTCGAAGTCGGAGAGATTCGAAGGAGGAAGGTGAGGGACTGAAAGGTAGAGAAAGGTGAGGGTTTCTAGGGTTTTTACTGAGGAAGGGTTGAAGTAGTCGATGTTGAGGAAGCGAGTTCGCATGTCTTGTCCTGTGGGGTTTCGCTTTGGAGGGGAGGGGGTGAGAGAGAGCAGACCGTTATGATTGCAAATGAAATGAATTTGGCTTTGGCGCTCTTTTAACATGCCGGACCAGGCGGGAACTGAGTCGGGTTTACGCGGAAATTTAGGGCCCAAATTTTCACAATTTTTATTTTCTATGAAAATTTTTAAAAAATAGTTTTCATTTTCAATTTTCAAAATTTAGAGAATGCGTTTACTTTGCAAAAATAAAAACTGTTTTCAAAATCTAAAAATTGTGTAAATGTGTTTATTAAAACTATATATTATCTCTATATGTTTTATTATTTTCATTTTTTGGTTTTACAGTTGGTTTACATATTTTTTTTCCATATTTATAAGCATTGCCACAATATAATCCTTGTTTTCAGTTTTTGTGAAAATACAAAAAACGTCTTTTTTGATGTTTTCACATTTTCTTAAAAACTGAATTCATTTTCTTGAAAATAGTTTTCATTTTTTACAAATAAACTCGTTTTCTATGCCGTTTTTTGTTTTTATTGAAAATGAAAATAAAAATTGTTAAAATTTTCACGAAGTAAACAGGCCCTTAGGATTTTCTTTTCGTTTTTTTTTTGAAAAAAATTGCAATATTATTTCTTAGCAAAAAATTAGAACTATTTTTAAATTTTTTATTTCTGTTTATCAAATTAGCAATGTATAATTTCTTTATAAAAAAAAATATATATTAAAAGATAATGTTTGATTATTTTAACAAAAAAAAAATCAAATATTGCTAATTTTAGAAAATCAAAAAAATAATTTTAAAAAGTTTAACCAAAGAATAGCTAGGATTTCTAAAAGAATGTGCCATTTATTTGATGAGAAATAAAAAAAATATATATATCAAAAATTAGAGTGGTTGAAGTTGAAGTAGGTACGTACTTTCCAAGTAAAAGAAAGAAAAACAACGCTTGGCCGAAGTAGCAGAGTCATAATTAAAAAAATGATTTCTCACTTATTTTTATTATTCAAAAACGAGACTTTCATATCGCACTACTCCTAAGTAATAAAAGAAACAAGAAGTCAATCTTCTTTCTTTTTTGATTATCTTCCTCAGTTGTGTATAAGATCAAATCTATTCGATTTCTAAAAATAATTACTAATCCCTAATTTTTTTTAGGAATCCGTCATTGGTGGTTGTGAATGACTTAGTGTTTTATTCTTTTCAACCTTGGTTCCATAAGAGAAAGTAAGAAGATTGAGAAATAGAGTCAACTGAATTAATTCATTTTTAATAGCCATAATATGATCATTTTAGGATAATCCTATTATTGACGGATGCTCCTATTGATTACACTTTAGTCTTTGAAGGATGAGAACCAACTCTGTAGCATCTACATCGAGAATTCAAGTATTGTATATGTCATTAGTTCAATCCTCTGTAGGAATTACCCTAAATAATGAACTTAATTGTAAATTGATAGATCTCTTTATTATAAAGAAATTCGTTGTTCCTGACTTTGCTTCGCCTTAATTGTTATGCGTTGGGATCCTCTGCTAGTATTTTCTCTACTAGCATCTACTAGCATTTCAAGGAAAAGCTGACACCTCAAATTCTGCCAGATCCAACGGCTGCAGTTTATGCACATGCCAAAATGACCAAATTAAACTGCATTTTACCAAGCAAATGGCTTAACCGTTCCGTTAATTTTTTTATAATTGTGCTCGGACATTCTTCATAGGTAAGTTCTGGAATGTGATCTAAGTTATAATCCTCATTTGCATACACCAGTGCATATCAAGGCATCCAAACGTGGGCTTAGTTAAGGTTTTTATTTATTCAAAGCCAGAACAGATTATTGCATTTTCAAAAGTTTGTTTGGTTTTTTTTTTTTTTTTTTTCCATCCATTTTCTCAACAACCAAACAAAAATTTTTTTTGAGATATTTTTTTGGGGGATTAAAATTTTTCAACACAAAATTGGGGGATTTTTTTTTTGGTTTGTTAAAAAAAAAAAAAAAAAACGACGTTAAACCATCCGCTTGATGAAACGTTGCTTAATTTGGTTGTTTTGATATGTGCATTAATTACAGCCGTTGGATCTGACCAATTTTGAGGTGTCAACTTCTCCTTGATACGCTAGTAAATGCTGGTAGGGAAAATGCTAGTAGAGGATCCCAACCCAATTATTATTCGAACAAGTAAAAGTTATTGTCTTGGACCAAACGGGAATAACATTTCTCTTCTGCATGTCCATGGAGTTCTGAAATATCCAAACATCAAAGATAGATAAAGGCCGGGGTAGGAATTTATCAAACGAACCGCACTCCTTCCTAAATGTCATGAGTCCATATATTGATGAGATTGGGTTGGAAAAAGCTTGAACCCAATTCATATAATGATGAATATATATAAGCGCAATTTAAATTTCTGGAGCATTATACATTTGTATATTTGTGTATTGATAACACCATTCACTATTTCTTAACATTAGAAAGGTAACGACAAGATTATTACCTTCTTTTTTTTGTCACAAAGAGATCCATGTGTACAAAATTTTACGTTACAAGAGTCCCCATCCCAATAGTGATCGAGTAGATCAAGATTCACAAAAATACTGGACTTTAAAATTTATTTGAGAAAAAATTAAGAATAGTTCTAAAATATTAAAGATTAATTAGTTTTTAACAATATTTTTAAAAAAAATGCATTTTTGTTCCATGCATATATAATCTTTTCTAATAATTTAAGACTCAACTTTTGATTTGCACTATTTAAAACATTTTTTAGATCGAAATATCATATTTGTTTGGGTCTGAGTTATTATTTTTTATTATTATAAAATAAATAAAGTGGATTCAAATTCTATTATATGTCAAAGAAAATAATATATATATATATATATAAGTGATCTAGTGGGCATATGCACACTTTAACTAAAGTCAACAAATAACATAAGCCTTTGAATTCCCATTCACTTAATGAAAGATTCATCTCAAGATTCCAATCTAATGATTTGTGGTATTTGCTTATTTTAGTTTAAAGTGCACATATACTCACTGGAACATTTTTCTATATGTATAAGTAATGATTTATATTTGAAAATTTTGGAGATATTTCAAAAAAATTGTCCCTATATATGCTTACCTCCTATATATTCCATCCTTAAAAAAATAATAAAATAATTATCATAAAGATGGGAGCAGGAGATAGGAGATTGCATGAGTTGAACTCTTCCATGTGGCCAAAGAATCATATACGGCTAAATTAAGGGTGGTAGCATAGTGACTTGTGCACATTAAAAACCAATAGAAAACATCGAAGGAAGAATGCAGAAGATATGCCAGTCTTTATGACATTAGTTGCGTTGGAGCTTGTGTGGCCATCTACAGTTCTATAGTCAATGCTTGGATTTGGGGATATCTATGAGCTACACATCAGCAGTCCACTGCAATGGGGCAACCAACGTACACCAATACAAACTAAAAATTAAGAACTGCGGACGTGTACAATTACTATTAATTAAGCACTGTGGACGTGTCCCCCTCTCCATTTCAATACATAAACCCATAAAGATCCGTTACACCTTAGAGTCAACATCTTGTCAGGATAAGATTATCCCTTTTGCTCCTTACATAAATAAATAAATCAATTCCCGACGGAATTCAAGCCACGTGTGTAGCAGTTGCAAGACACGTGTCCCAAAACAGGGACGCGTCTCTTAGGTCACACACGTCTGGCTTATACGACGCCAGCGCCATGCAAAGGTGGCAAAACCCATGCGGTTATGTTCCTTTCTCTCTCCTCTATAAACCATCCAAGTTTTCTCTTGTCCTCTCCATTCAAATCTACTGTCATGCAATAAAAACGGCAGCAGTTTCTCTTCTGTGAAAATTCACTGTTCCGACGATGGATTCCCAAATTCTCGACCGTAATTACGAGGAAGACCCCCACAGTGGGGTTCGCTCCGGTCAGACCTCACTTGTTTCTAAGGGTAGTCTTGGAAATGAACTTTATTTTTGTTTTTTTCCTGTGATTTTTCTTATGTGAACTTCTTTGGCTCCAGTGACTGAAGGAGAAGATGAACATCACCATGAGAAGACATCGGTGTTAAAGAAGGTGAAGGCGAAAGCAAGGAAGATAAAGGAAACACTCACAAAGCACGGTCACGGTCACGGTCACGGTCCCGACCAGGAGCATGATTACCATCATGATGAACATGGTCATGATCGTGAATTTGATGAGGAAGACGATGAGGAGGATGAAATGGCAGAAGACCCAGAAGTCCATGGTGCACCAAGTATGTTCCTGTACATATAATTGGTTAATTGTGTGCATAAATAGTAACAAATATTTTGAATTATTTTTGAGTTTTCTAATTTTTTTAAAATTTTCATGAAAATAAAGTCTGAATTTATTCTGCACGTTTCAATCTCAGTCTTTTATAAAGTATTCAGAAATGTTCTAAATATTATTAATTATTCTGAATTATTATAAAACCATGACACATTTTTTTCACTCAATATGTGTTGTGATTTTATTACGAATATTTACAGTGTATGAGTCGGCTGCCATAAGGAACACTGACCCAGGGCATGAAGAAAATATAGGGCGACCTAGGGGCAATTTGGGAGGGTCAACAGTCATGGAGGAGGATCATCATGCGCCGATGAATACACCTGTATCTATCTCTCCTGGAATTAATCAGACCAAAGTCAATGACATGGCTAGAAACTTTGACAATGGACAAGAGGAAAATCAAAGGCAACATGGGGGTAATTTGGGAAGATCGACAGTCTTGGAAGAGGATCCTCACGCACTAAAGGATAGACTCGAAGAACATTCTCCTGCTAATTATCAGACCAAAGTTACTGATCCCACTGGTGCCGGTAAGCCACAGCTTATTTACTGAACTAAATAAAACCCCTGCACCCTAATATGCTGCTATTAATAATATGTTGAAATTATCACGGCCAATCTTGTCATTTTTCCATTTGTCGCTTGACCAGGTAGCAGTCAAATTAATGAGTCTGCATTGCCTTTTCCTTGCTTGAGTTTATTTAGTTACTAAGATCATAATACATTCAATTCATCATATCCCATAGTCAATTCAATTCTTGAGATGATATCGCTTTAGATGATGTCTTATAATTTTAAGATATTCAAGCAAATTCAAGTATAGGATTTAGACTTCAAATTACATTAACAAATGAACAATTGGATATATAGATAGAAACATGGGAACATGCATACCTCGTATATGACATAAATTATGAGTGCATATATATATATATGATTTGATTAAGGAAATTACTTCAAGTACTTCAAAGGTTTCTCTCTAATTAATTCTAGTCTTTCATTCTAATTAATTGCAGTCTATCTTTTACACTGCAATTTTCCATATAAAGTGGATGGTTTGAATTGATTAGGGAAATCTTAAGAAGTAAGAAGGCGAGAGTATTATCCATTCTTCAAACTTCAAAGTATTAATGCTAAAGTCGTGCTTACATTTGACAGGCGGTGAGGAAGCAGGAATCACCTTAATTCTTCGTTCCTTCGGAAAAATGGGTGTCAATGACGAAACAGAACAAAAAACAGAGCACTACTTACATACTGGAAGCCATGATCAATTCTCTCCAGAGCTTGCGCCGCCCACAAAGATCACCGACTTCCCACAAAATCCCCAAACATCCACTGAACTAGACGACATCAAAACCGAGACACAACCAAACCAGAGCACCTACACTGAGAAAATCTCGTCCGCTACTTCCGTAATTGCCGATAAAGCAATCTCTGCAAAAAACGTAGTAGCTTCTAAGCTTGGATATGGCGAAAAAGATAACAACGCAACTCCAGATATGCTAGGAAGCGGAGAGACAACCAAGCCATCTCAGGTGGGAGAGTATAGCCGGAAAATTGCAGCTACCGTAACAGAGAAGCTGGCTCCTGTATATGATAAAGTTGCGTCGAAGATGCCTGGAACTGGCACTGGCGCAGTAACAGAAGGTGGGGTTAAAGGGCCAGATAAAGGAGTATCGGTGAAGGAGTATCTGGTGGAGAAATTAAGGCCCGGTGATGAAGATAAAGCCTTATCAGAGGTGATTTCGGATGCTTTGGGCAAGTGCAAGGAAGAGAGATCGAATAAGGCTGAGATGGTGAGTCCGCGGCCAGTGGCGGAGGTGATTTCTGATGCTCTGCATAAGCGTAAGGAAGAGAATGAGGATGAGAAGGTGTGTCGGCCAATGGGAAAAGTTACAGAGTCGGAGGAGGTGGTGAAGAGTCTGGGTACTGGTGATGAGGATTCCGGAGAAGGACGGGTGGAATATTCCGGCAATGTGAATCCTGTAGGCCAAGGGGTGGTGGATAGGGTTAAAGGTGTAGTTAGCTCGTGGCTTGGAAAAGGTGGGGGGGATCAGTCTCAAACATCTCAGACGTCGCTTGGCTCTACCTATGGTATTTCTGATCTCTCTGCCTTTCTCAGTTTTTAAGTTTACTTTGTTCAATTGGGTAAGACAAACGCATCTTAATGAATTTGGATTTCAATTGGCTCATAGGGTTGAAATCAACACACAGATATCACAGTTATAATATCAGTACATGAATTTATTTACATTTCGAGCATTGAATTGCCGGCCCGGTAATCTAGTTGCAACAGTTAGGAGTTCCTTCTAATATTTCTCCTCATTAGGAGTAAATTTGAATTCCATTAGAAGTGAATTTATGTAGATGATTTAACCCCTTTTCTTCTGATTTCCATTTCGTGATTGCTGAAGGGTTTTCGAGTTCTGCAGCGGGGAAGTAGCGCATGGCCATGACTTAATGGGAGAGCGAAGACTTCAGCAGGAGTCTAGCAGCTAAATGGAACTCCGGCTCTGGGTGTGGTTTAATTTGTGTGCTTCTTATGAAGTGATTGTCACTAGTGTGTGGTTTGCGTGCGTTGGTGATGAATGATTTAATAAGTAAATTGAACACTACATGCATAGCTGTATATGGTTATGGAATTGGGTTTGTGATTTAATCAAATTTCATTGCTTTGGAAACCCTTTTTGTGGCCCGTTCTGTTCGGCCACGGGTCCTTAGTCTACACTAGCACAGTAGCACCCAAGCACACTTGGCTTAATGGACCAACTCTTCTGCATTATGCCTTTATGGCTTTATTACGCCATTTATTTATTATTAATTATTAATGTAAGTCTGTACTGGCTTCAATTTCAATTTAAAAAATTATCCGAAAATTTTAGTCCATGATCTAACAAAATTTTTTTTTTAATAAATTTTTTATTGATAATAAATGAAGGTTTAACACTTATTTAGGATATTTTTTTGGAATAAATTTTTTGAATATATGGCATTATTATTTTAAAAGATAGTTTAAATTGGATTTTAAAAGCTCACCAAATAATACACTAGATGCATGGAGGGACGTGTAAAAATTCACCGGATCCAATTTCACTCGCAATATGTAGTTACAGCAATTTCAGTAGCAATATGCAATTACAGCAGTTGAATAGGTATGCAATTACAGCAGTTGAATAGGTTAGGTTAATGGTACAGGTTAGTGTAAAAATTCACCGAATTCAATTTCACTCGCAATCTCCAGTTACAGCGATTTTACTCGCAATCTATAATTATAGCAATTGAACAGGTTAGGTGGATTTGATGAAAATTGTTTCGATTAATTTGGAACAGGTTAGGTGAATTTGATGAAAATTGTTACGATTAATTTGCTTGATCTACATTGAATTAGCAAGTTGAAATCAATCCCACAAATTAGTTTTGCCTAAAAATAATTTTTAAAAACTTTATCTTCACATTTCTTTTAGAATTGTGTTTGTATTATTGAGATGCCGAGCGTCTTTCAACTCTGTAGGCGACCATTAATTGTTGTGCAGCACTACTTGTGCTCGATACTTTGCCTTTATGGTATGGTTAATAGATCAACTACGGAGTATATATAAATTGTCAAAGGGCTTTAACTCTGTAGCCTCTCAACGTTTTTGCCCCAACTACAGCTTGCTCAAATGGCATTAAACCTGCAAATTACAGCTTGCTCAAATGGCATTAAACCTGCAAATTACGGATCTTACAGTGTGCACATATTAGTGTCACCTTGAAACAAACAGTTCTGTGCTGTTCTTTGCAATATGGCACATAACCTTGCAGACTTGATTTTGCGAGGAATGAGCAGCTTCTGAAATATGGTTCTGTTGCATTAATTAGAGCTATAAATTGGGAAAGGCTATTACCCAAAAGGGAGGGAGAATTTTCTCTTCAAGAGTTTTGATTGGCGCGCTTAAATTTATTCAATCCTATTTAGTTATAAATATTTATTATTTCTAAACAGTGTTAAGTTGATTTATAAGAAATTTCTAAACAATGTTAAGTTGATTTATAAGAAAAAAATTTATCACACAATGACAAATTAGAAATTGGTTAAATTCTTTTTGTATTGGCCGGATTTTTATATTTTCTGAACCCTACGTTCAAAAAAAAAAAAAAAAAAAAGAAGGGAGAATGTAGAAATGGTGTTCAATATATCCCACAAATAACTTGAGACTCGGGGTTGTAGAAGAGGCAACTTCTTTTTTAAAAATTTAATATTACTATCAAATTCATTCATCTATTAGTATGGCATGCTCGCTCTTTACAAATCCAAATAAAAGAGGCTCAAATTCTTCTATTAATTATTTACTATTACCTTGTCATAAGTAAGAAAATTGATAGATTTATCCGGTAATTTTATCAAACTTTTCGCTCATAACTAACTTTATGGTTTATTTTTTAAGAGCATGCCATGTTAACAATCTTTCCAAAGGAAAAAAATGCTTCCCACAATTACAAATTATTGCTAGAGAAAAATTAGGGCTAGTTTTGAAATTTCACAACAATTTTTTTTTAAAAAATTCATAGTATTTTTTTTTTTTTGTTTTTATAATGGCATAGCATTATGAATTTCCTTCTCATTAGCCCAGCATAGCATTACTTTTTACAAAATGTTTAATTCATTAAAAAATATCTAAGAAGTAAATGAAAAATGCTAATGAACCAAATTTTGAATCAAATTTTTTAAATCAAATGATATATCAGAATTTTAATTTAAGAATTGGTTCATCCAGTATTACTCATATTTTCTATTGGATACTCGCTTCGAATGACGTGGATTTTCTTGATTAGATGAACATCAAATAAATATTTATTGACTGCTCCGGATTCCTCTCCCACTCCGCTAACTTTGATGTTTTAGCAATCTAGCATGTATATATGCCTCTCGGAGTCTCGGTGAACCTTCTTCCTCTCTTTACGAGTACAAAACCTCAGGTGGCACTTAGGCAGCTCGATGAAGACTGACAGCCCCGCACCAAACATCTTAATTCCAGGTTAGTCCTCAGTTCCTCAAAACCCTAATCGAACCAGGAACAACTTGCTATGTATGTTATTTGGACCATTCAATCCCGTTTGTGCATTTGGGGTTTTTCAATTTAATGGGTATTTTTTACTTCAGAAGAACAAAGCTTTTGAAGCTATCTGTGTTCACATATATCTGTCTTTTAGTGGGTTTCTTTTTTTTTTCGGGCATTTTTGAGTTTCAGAGATAATGGGGTCTTCTCAATGCTTGATAAATTTCCACTATGAACTCTATAGCTCTATTTGGGTTCAGGGTAAATCGGGGATTGTCCTGTTTTTGTCATGTTTCACGGTCGCTATGCAACCGTAGTGATAAAATCGATAACGGGTTTGGAAGCGTTGAAGATCCCTTGATTGAAAGTTGGAAAAATTCAGATTTTTATTACGTTTCCGGCGAAGAACTTCGGCTTGATGACGATGATTTCAGCCGTTCTGCAAGGTCTTTCTCAGCGAGACGGAGTTTTATTGAGAATGTTAGAATTGATGCTCATAGGGTACTTGAAATTCTTCAACAAGATGGTCCGGGTTTTGATGCGAAATCAGCTTTAGATGAGCTGCCAATAAGAGTTTCGGGCCTTCTCGTGAGAGAAGTTCTTTTGGGGATATTGAAAACGATAAATTATGCAAACAAAAGCCGGTGCGCAAAATTGGGGTACAAGTTTTTTGTATGGTCTGGTCAGCAGGAAAATTACCCGCACACTGTGAATTCATACCATTTGATAATGAAGATTTTTGCAGAATGTGAAGAGTTTAAGGCAATGTGGAGGCTAGTGGATGAGATGACTGAGAAAGGGTTCCCCTCTACGGCAAGGACCTTTAACATTTTAATATGTACTTGTGGCGAGGCGGGCTTGGCAAAGAAAGTTGTAGAGAGGTTCATCAAGTCAAAGACGTTTAACTATAGGCCGTTTAAACACTCATTCAATGCTATTCTGCATTCCCTTCTTGCAGTGAACCAGTACAAGTTGATTGAGTGGGTGTATCAGCAAATGTTACTTGAGGGTCATCCACCTGATATTTTAACTTATAACATACTTATGTGTGCAAAGTATAGGCTGGGGAAGTTAGATCAGTTCCACAGATTGCTTGATGAAATGGGTAGGAGTGGATTTTCCCCGGATTTCCATACATTTAACATTCTTCTCCGTATTCTTGGAAAAGGGGACAAACCGCTCGCAGCACTTAATCTTTTGAACCACATGAAGGAAGTGGGTTTAGATCCAAATGTTCTTCACTTCACTACTTTGATAGATGGTCTCAGTCGGGCTGGAAATTTGGATGCCTGCAAGTATTTTTTTGATGAGATGATTAAGAATGGGTGCATGCCTGATGTGGTTTGTTACACCGTTATGATCACAGGATATATTGTGGCTGGGGATCTTGAGAAGGCTTGGGGAATGTTTGATGAGATGCTCGTCAAGGGACAGCTGCCGAATGTATTTACATACAATTCCATGATCCGTGGGCTTTGTATGGCTGGAAAGTTTGAGGATGCATGTTCTATGCTTAAGGAAATGGAATCTAGAGGTTGTAATCCAAATTTTCTTGTATACAGTACTCTGGCTAGTAATCTACGAAATGCTGGGAAGCTTTCTGAAGCTCATGAAGTAATAAGATATATGGTGGAGAAGGGCCAGTATCTCCATCTACTTTCTAAGTTCAAGGGATATAAGTTCAAGGGATATAGGAGATGCTGATGTGGCAGACTGTATAATTTGGAAATTAATCAGTTGTAACATTGTTGAAAAATTCTTACTAATCGAGTTCAGTTGAGACCTTGTACCTGCTGCCTGTTTCAGATGTCATGGAAGTGGAATGGGTAAAGTATGCTCAAGTTCTTTTTCTTCTCAATTCTCATGCTTTCTCATGCAGTGTGATAGACAAATAATTGGTAGCTAATTTTGCCTTTTCCTTAATTTATGAGTTTTTATTCTTCATTTTTTGTGCGATTTCATTATAGGGTTTAAATCCTATTACATTTATAACGTCATTATTCTCAGTAATTAACGTTGGATCAATATTATGATTGCTTGGACCATCTACTACTTATACTGCTTCTGCTTTGGATCCGGCAGTTTCTGGGTTGGGGTTGCTAATGCAATCTATCTTCTGCCACCATGTAAATAATAGTCTTCCGTCTTAGCAGTTATGATCCCAAGTCTCTTTCCCTTGGTGGTTATCTCCAAAGGATGAACTTCTTTTCTGGCACAGCTAAGTCATTAAACTTGGTGTGACCTCAGTTATTAACTCCTGTAAGTTTCAGAAACTTCCATGAATCAGTTTAGCTTCGTGATTAACTTGAATCGATTGTTTAATATTAAATTTATAAGCATTCCACAAATTTAATACCATTTCTGTAGGGTTCTTAATTTCTTATGCATAACAGTTATATAGTTAGGTCCTGATCTTTTGCTCAGACCTTTGAGTTCTGAGGCTTTCATAGTAGACTAGAGGTAAAAGCAGCAAGCGATGAAATTTGTAGTAGTGCTATTGGAGGGGGCAGTGATGCATTATTGGAGGTGTTGTTGGTGGAGGTAATGAGGTGGTGACATTGATTCGGTATAGGTACAGGTGAGATGAAATTGGAAGCAGAATTGAAGGTGTTGATGGTGATGGAGGATCAGTGGTGGTGGCAGTAGTGGTGCCAATGTTGGTCTTGTTGGCATTGGTGATGGTGGTGGCAGTAGTGTAGAGAAGGTGACAGTTGAGTGGCATGGTGGGGCTGACACAGTGGTAGTGAGAAGTTGTAGGTAGGAGTGGTGGTAGTATTGAGGTGGAGATGAGATGGTATTGGAGGTATATTAGGCTGCAATTGAGATGTTGTGGTGCTGTGGTGGTTGCATGATGGTGGTGGAGGTGGTACCTATGGCATTGGTAGAGCTAGCAGTGGTTTGCTGGTGGTGGATGGGGCGGTGATAGTAGCAGCAATGGCGGCAGTGTGGTGGAGGTTGAGGTGGAAGTAGTGTGGCAGTAGCGCCGGCAATGTTGGCATTGCTAGAAGGGTCGATTTGAGGAGGGTATCAAACTCCCAACATTTGGGATTTAGTGGTCTTTGTTATAGTTTCAGACTTCTAAATCCTTATGTTACAAGGTTTTTGAAGTCTGAGAATTAGATATCTTTTGACTCCGGTTGAGCAAGCACTGATTTTTCATGAAATTATGGGTTTTCAAAATACCTGCCTCCAAGTACTGCAGAGAAAACATGACCTTATGACATCAAGTCAAGAAAGATTCATATATTGTGTATTTAAAGGCGAAATGAGTAAATAATTGAATTCTTTGATTATACACTTCCTCCTCTTTGGGCTCCCATCCTTAAAAGGTTTTGTTACTATGACAATTCTATTTTGCTTCCCCACCCCACCGCCCCTCTTTTTCCAGCACCTGTGTCTGTATATGTAATTATATTGCAGTTTATGACTTTGAAGGTCGTTGTCTTGGATACCTCATATCCATGTTTAACACCAACACTTCTGTTGCTATATCACATGGCCAAAAGGACGGGTTTTCTTTTTTCCTTCTTTCTTCTTGTTTTTGACAATATATACCTACTACTATGTACATAATCATATTGCAATTTAGTACTTCGGAGGTTCTTGTCTTGGATCCTTTGTATCTTTGTTCAACACCAAGACTTTTCACTGTGTTGCATGACTAAAGACATTTTTTCTTTTTCAAATTTTTTTGTCTGTGTGTACCTACTTATTACTCGAGGATTATTGGTCAAGAAATGAAAGAAAAAGATTACACTGTTTTAATTTGTTGCAGGCAGATGCTCTTTGTTTGAACCACCACTACAGAACTTTCAAAAGATGCGAAGAAGATTTTAAGCTCATGTGGACTCTGCCAGTAGCTTCAGCTTTGTTGTCATTGGTCAACTCATGCAATCCTGGAGTAAGCATCCCTTTGTTTAGAATCTCAGAAGTTTATGGCTGGAGATATCTGATGGAGCTATCTTCCTGTGGCTGTTACTATGTTTTATCAGGGAGCCCTCATGACCTCAAGAATTACGTTAAGGTCAGCCCTTTTATATATTCAGATAATGATTGAACTACCATTCTATTCCCGGTCATTTCCACATCCGGCATTTGCCAAGATGCTAAGATCCTTTAGTATGTGTGTGAGACTAACTAAATTGGAAAGTTCATTTTGGAACACTCCCTGCAATGTGAAATGGAGCCATCATATCTATTAAATCTACTCCAACTATTATTGTCACTCTCTTTTTCAGCATTATGTGGGAGAATGTGTTGGTCCCATACTGAATCGATATAGAAGACAAGCAGTTCATTTGTGGTTTTGACATTCATGGTTATCATCCATTTGAAGAGACAGCAGGTCATGCTTGAATCCAAAATCCTTCTTTTCCCATTGGAGTTTGGTCAATCATTTGCTGCTTGTTCTATTGGAGCATGAAGTGTAAAATACTTGGTCATGTTTAAAGAAAAGCCAGCTCTTAGGTAAAGGAAACAGCCCTTGGACCACGAAATGGCCGGTTCTAATTACTTTTTTACTTCAACAACAAAGTAAACCCCTCTTGGCTTTGCTTTAACTTGTGATGGAAGTTGTGGGAGTAACGAATTAAAGCCATGGAAATGGTATGTCCAAGCTGTAGTCTGACACTCGTCTGGAGAAGTTTGGAAAGGGTAGTATTTGTCTATTCGATCAATATGAAGATGCTTTAGAAGTTTGGAGAGGCTTCAAAGCCCAATGCCCTCTTAACTTCAGACCTCATTCTTTATTTCTGTTTGTTGCTCTTGTGAGATTTTTCCAATAATGGAATGCGTATATCATGTTGTGATTCTCATGGGCTTTCTATATTCGTATCATTGTTCCACTAGATCTGGGTTTCCTTCTCTGTTTCTTCATTAAAAAAGGAATTTTGTTGCGAAACCAAACTGGTTTCATTTTGAATGCATTCGAGGCTCATCAAGAATCAAGATACTGATCGCGTTTAGGGATGTGAATTTTGCGGGTTCATTCGGGTACCTGCCCCGACCTGCCCCTATTGGGACAGGTTTGGGTTCATCCTAATAGGGTTAGGGGCAGGTTTGTGATTTTTTTTTTTTTAAATCTCTATGGGGTTTAGAACGGGTTTGGGATGGGGGTTTAAAAACCCGCTCCACCCCGATTATATGTGTTTATGTATTTTTATTGTATTTATTTTATAGGTATTTTACAATTAAGTTTTTCCTTAATAAAATGAAATTTCAATCATGCCCCTTAAGGGGTTTAATTTATTTTACTCTTAGAAGTAACAATTATCTTTAATGTTCATCGATGTATTTTGTAATTTGTTTAGGTGTTGAGAAAATTGAGAAAAATAGAAAGAAAATAATAAATGAGACGGGACGGTAATGGGATGGGGACTTTTAATTGGGACGGGAATGAGATTCCCAATCCTGATATGTCACGGGTTTGGGATGGGAATGAGATGGGGTTTTCTCAAATGGGAAGGAGTTGAGAAAATGGTGACCCGTCCCAAACCCTCCTTGTTGACATCCCTAATCGTCTTATGCACACAACATCAACATGCGTCAAAATAATTAAGAATTAAGATGGAATTTTGAGATTTTTCCACTATCTGATTGTCGGACTGTGTACAGGGATCTCCACCTGTGAATCTAAAGGTTTATCCAAATCTATCTTTGCTATTACGATTCAAAAATAGGAGCTCTAACTGTGGATCAAAATGTCTAACCAAAATTTGGATAATCTAAAACTTGATCCAAAATTTTTAAAATAGACAAAGTTTTTCTTCGAGACACAAAAGTGCACGGAAATTTATACTTAGTTTTGGATCAAGTGACAGATAAAGAAGCCGAAGAAAAAAAAAACACGGAAGGAAACAAAAAAAATGATTGAATAAATTTAAATTTATTTGATTCCCTTGGTCTTGGATTTGACTCCCACTTACTCCTAATATCCTGGATCATGAACCGTAAGGCGCAAGCCTTATTTTGAAAGTATTATTTGGGATGTAAGATTTAATCTGTTTCATGCAAGCTAGCCCAGGATACTTGTATAGCAAAAAAAAAAAAAGCATGTGCTTAGTTGTCGCGAGTTGGCTGCTTGAAGAAAAAGCAAATGTCTTGAAAGAGTTTTGCTTCTTGGATCAGTGTGTGTAAATGCAAGCTGCTTGCAGCAATTACTCTTGATTTCTGTTTCTGACAGCAAATTATTTTGCAACAATAACAAATAATTTGCAAATTTAGTCAAAACCTCTGGTGGCTAAAAGCATGAAAGACAGAGGTCACTCCACATGCAATTTGTGATTCTCGTTCAAAACCAGCTAAGCAGTTTTACTATTAAATATTATTCTCATAACTCCAATGACATCATGGGGCCACACTTTGTTCAAAAAGGCCTAACAAGACAAATAAATACAACAATTAGCTGAATTCTATTTAATTGCCTTGTGTTTTTCTAACAAATTCTTCATTTGAGGTGGAGAAGGAGCTTCTCATGCATTGGTGGATGAAATGTCCCTCTCATCCCCATCTCACCATGGCATTGAATGGTTTGATTTTGACACCCTCTCCACGCCCTGCCGCCGACTCTCCTGGACTTTCTTGTGCAATACTTGACCTCTTTTTGGTTTTCTTGCATTTTTGCCGGTGGAAAAGAATATTGCTTTGAGTTATTTGCTTTCTTTTCACACCATTGCAATCCTCTATCTAAATATGTACTGATTGAAAGAGGATTATCATCTGTTTGGGTTTGTTTGGTGTTTTGGGTGATGTGTCGTAATCTGAATCATCTGCACATTACCCAAGTGAAAAGCAGAGCATCACACATCGCTCAAGTACATCCAAACTCATCGCCTAAGCATATTCAAACTCAAGAAGTAGAGAATCTAGACTCGTGTTCTATGGTTTAGCTCCTAAATGAGTCTAATTTTTTTTTGTATGTGAGTATTTGAGATTATACCGAAAGAAGCTAATGTAACCAAAGATTTAAACATCTTTTTGTTGAAATAGAAATAAAAATAGAACCAAAACAATCTCATAAACTAGGGCAATAGATAGATAAAAAAAAAAAAAGTTAAAAAAAAAAAAAATAAAGCGGCAAAAGGTGTCTACTGACCAGTACTAGTGAGAAAAAAGCAAAGAGCCTACGCACGTACCAAACTTATTCTAGGTTAGACTGAAGTGACTTTCGATCCAAACCCTGCCCCACTATGATACAAATTACAAAGTGTGTTAAGACTCTTATTGGTAAAGCCTACTCAATTTTATTGTTTATCAAAGTGAACTCGTGCTATGTGAGTCATTCGTTAACAATCTGATTTGACGTCAACATACAATTGCGTGCACCCAAAAATATGCCAATTTCTAAACAACAAACAGAGACATCAATTATTTCAAATGCCTATCTAAATCGGATGCGCACTAAGTGATGTATATTCTGATGCAAGTCGTTATCGAGAATAAACCCTCTCCCTCTCCCTCTCTCTCTCTCTCTCTCTCTGAAATCAACCAAAACGTAGAATCCATGCATTATGCAAAGGCCATTTGTATTCATCTAATTGCCCACAAGAAGCCAATCTGTCTGTCGACGTTTTGGACTTTGGTGGACATTTCGTTGGCTTGACAACCACGCATTAACAAATAGAAGAGGAAACTTGTGATGCCACAATTCCTTTAATTGTTACAAACAAGACAAGATCGGCGATCTTCTCATTAAATAATTTGGATATTATAGCATAATGGTACGCACAAGGTAAGGGACCGATCGGGGAATCTCGATTTATATATTTTTATGTTTAAATTTGCTTTGATACTAAAATCACGACACATCAAATGTATAATTCATTTTTTAATTTAGCTAATGTATAATTTTTGTAAGTATCCAAGCAAATTCAAGTACAAAAAAATCTAAACAAAGGATCCAAACTTCTGACTGAATTTATTAGAATTCAATTCTTATCATTTATAAAACCAAAATATAGAAAACATGATGTTTTCATATTTTCTTAAAAATTAAATTCATTTTCTTGAAAATAGTTTTCATTTTTTACTAGTAAACGCAATTTTTTTTTTTTTACTTTTATGTTTTTATTGAAAATGAAAATAAAAAATGTAAAACTTTTCACGTAGATAATTAATTACATTGCTAAGAAAGTTAACCCAATTCCTGAATTAGCAAAAAAAAAAAAAAAAAGCTGAAAATTTGTTAAATATCCCTCAAAAAAATCCCATTAAAAAACAAAGAAAAATAGATTTCAAATTTACAAGCAACACATGGCCGCTGTAGATTACTTTGTACCTAGTGCTTGAAGAACTTAGACCTTGTACGAAAATGTTTTTCAGAGAAATTTTCTCAAAAATTTGTTCTAATTAATCCTCTAAAACAATAAAAATATTTATTGAGAAGAACCAGCAGAGTGGTAGTAGTGATATTTGGTTTATTTCTTCTCTTCTTTTTTCTCTTCTTTCTTTTCCTCTTTCTTCTCTTCTTTCTTCTCATCTTTCTTCTCTTCTTTCTTTTCTTCTTTCTTCTCTTCTTTGGCTGGCCCAACTGATATTATGTCAACCTTTCCCACTTTCTTCAACTTCTTCACTACTGCCACTGGATCCATCTCTCCTATCACCGTTAGTTTCTGGTCCTTTAGATCAGCCGCGATTGAATCAACTCCTGTTAATTCATCAAAACACCCATCAAAAGTTAATTGTTATAAAAAAAAAGGTACCATATCATATTTGTCATCAAAATGGTTCAATTTGTGTGTGTGTGTGTGTGTGTGTGTGCGTGTGAGAGAGAGAGAGAGAGAGAGAAGCATAACCCATATTGGATTTAAGATCATAGACACACACACACATATATAGAGAGAGAGAGGATCAAATTGCACCAAGAAATTAATATTGTATTAATCGCATAAGATTTTTGAATTTTCTGGAAAATTTAAGAGAAATTTTGAAACTCTCTAAGAAACACAAATCGATCGATAAATACCAAAAATATCAGCTGCAGCTTCTATAGCTTTCTGCTTCGTTTTATCATCAGACATGGTCATGACCTTCAGAATCACCTTCTTCTACAAATTCGAAACAAGGATTTAAGAAGGAAATTAAAATAAAAAAAGTGTATTAGAGACCACAGAAGCAAACAAAATATTATATAGACATGGAAGCTAATAGAATTACAGATAAGAGGAAAAGTCAAGAACACTACCTGTGCCATTTGAAGAGGAAGATAATATGGACTTAATTTTGAACAGAGAAAAATGCTGAAAGAAGCTTTAAAAGGGGAGGAGATGTGAGGTTCTTGGTTTGGGTATGGAATGGTACTGTGTATGTATGAGCTTTTAGACCCCGAAAGATGAAATTATTGGATATCTAGTCACATCTAAAAGACAAAACCCACCGTTCATGTCATTTACACCCCTTTTGAAAACATTTAAACTGAATGCACAAAATAAATTCTCGAATTATTACAGTCTTTGCCAAACAGTCCATGTACCATTATTTTTCCATCTACAATAAATGATATAGTTACTGTTCAAAATACCAAATTAATTTTACATTCTTCTAGGCGCACAAACACTGTCATCAATTATTTTATTTCATTTAATTTCCAACCAACCATATTTCACTATATATACTATAACTGAATTGATTAGTTGTGGTATGTATTGCAATGCGATACACGATTTTAGCCGTTCATGGCATACGTGTGGATATCAAGTACGACTGAGAACCCTCTATATTTTTTTATTTTTTAGTATTGTTTCGCAAAATGGTACTATCAAGTGGATTCCATCTTGTTATATATATATGATCAAGTAAGGACCAATCCTTAATTTTAATTTAAGGACCAGTCCTTAATATTAATCTAAAATTCACTTACCATTAGAATAGGTTATCTTGAAAAACTGACCGTTGGATTGGATAATCTTTTTATTTAAATAAAAATTTTATAAACAAAAAACACGACAATTTTATAATTAATTGTTAATAAAATAAAGATTTAAACCCAAATTCCTATTAGCACATCGAAAAACTATAACTGAAATCTATTTTTACAGTACTAAATATAACATCGGAATCTAGCAAAATGACCAGTACGTTGAATGGTAAATAATGTTAATTTCACCCTATATTTTTCACCCGTTCAAGGAAAAAAAAAAAAAAAAAGGTGAAGTTTGAATTGTCAATCACTCAATCAATGGTCCGTTCGTATAGAATGGTTGATGATGATAGCTATGGTGGGACCCTTGAAATGAGGAATTTTAATGGTTTGAAAAATAAGTTTAAAAAAAATTGGAGTGAAGTAATCACAAGTTGGCCACGCTACTCTTCGGAAAGGGCGGGCGGCTTTTTGTAATCTCTTTTCAAGATTCTCGTCATTTCGAAAGTTGTACTGAGCGACTTTCTTTGCCCCAAAAAACAAGTATATGGATATTTAATGCAAGCAAGATATTGGAATATCATTTTGATACGGTCAAATCATTATAGCCACTGATGCTTAGACGGTTGCACCTGTGGGGGCTGTGGCTAGAAAACTTGAGTGTGAATTATGAACCAATGGTCCATTGATTTATTGAATTTTTATGGAGTATATGATTTTTGCTGGAAAGTGAAGGCAATAATGGTGGCAGCTACCAAAAGAGGAGGTGGGTGCTGTTCTGGTACGGATTAATTGTGTTTTAGTAATGGTGATGATGATAGATTTGTAGGGTTGGAGAGTCTGGTCCAGTGATGGCTCAAGTGGCAATAGAATATTATATGGAGTAATGTTATATATTCATTTTTTAAAAAAATATTTTAAGTTTCTGTTTATATTAGTTTTTTTTTTAATATATATAAAAAAATTGCTTTTAAAACTCAAAATCTCATTTAATTTGAGATAAGACGATAATTACTTTTAGACAATTTGACGGGTTATAGGATGATCGACAATTTATATACATATATATATACTAGAAAGTACCGATTGTGGCAAAAGTTGGTCTAGTACCAATTGTGATAAAAGTTAGGACCTAACTTTTGCCATAATTACTTATAGTATGAAAATTTTGATTCACTAAGATATGCTTTGAATATAATTTACGTGAAAAGATAGTTTTTTAAAAGTAATTTTATGAAAAATTAATATTAAAATGACCTAAAATTCAAGCCCTTCATTTATTATCAATGGAATTAGTTAATAAAAATGCTAGAGCACGGTTGAACCATCCGCAAAATCATTTACAAGATACTTTTGGGACAATTTTTTGAATTGTATAACATTTTTCTTTTCCTTACAAGTTTATTTATATTTGACTCTCAAGAAGTGTACCACTTTTCCTATAAGGGATGAGTTTGATATAAATCTCACTTCTTACTAAAGATATGATATAATATGGTTGTAGGTGTAAGTAGAAGTTTTTCAAGAGGGTTGATATTCTCATTGTAAATTTTATTTTCTTCTACCAACTACATTTAAGGTTGTGGATGATGTTCTATTGCCATGTCAACATAACAAGTGACATGGCATGTCATATTGGTGTAATTAATATTAATATTAATATTATTGTCTGTAATTATGAATAGTATTTTCCTCTACATAGACTTTTTATTAGCACCAAATCCATTAGATTAAACTATATTATTACAAGCTATAAAGCTAATAATTAAAATGGTGTAGTGGGACTTTCTAAGGCCTCATTATCCTTCTTTCCCTTGGTCAAGATTCATATGGAATCCTATTTTGCCTCCATTTGGAAGTTATGGCATGATGAAGGTGGCTTTAGACTCAAAAATTCAGAATTGTGGCATTTTCTTGGCTTCTAAATGCAGTGATTGTGTTCATGGCAGTGTTGAAATTGATTCTAATCTCTTTCATGACTGCTCCCTTACTAAGGAAGTTTGGATGTTTTTTTTTGTAATTGCTTTGGTGTTACATTCATTTCTTGTGCTTGGAAAGAAAAATGTTCTCTTCGGTGGTCCTATTTTGCTGGTTCTGATCAGATTCTCCTTCTACCACAAATACTTCCAGCTTTAATCCTTTGGGAATTGTGATTAGCCTGTAATGTTGTAAGATACGATGGTGTTATCAAAGATTAAACTTTGGTTGCTGGAATTGACCCCCACTGGAGGGAACCCTGGGATAGCAAGCTGTGGGGGTGTGATCAGATTGCATGGTGGTTGTATTTTTTGTGGGTTTCCTTGCAATTTGAGGATTGGAACTAATGTCTTTGCTGAGATTTCTGCCTTGAGAATTGGTCACCAGTTACAAATTCAAGATCAGTTGGTGGAAACTGATTCGATGTTAGTGGTGAATTGGCTTAAAAATTATTAGCAACCACCCTGGAAGTATTTTGAACTGTAGACAAAAATCCTTATTTTCACTCTCTTCTATCTCTTTAAATTAGTCATGTCTTTCAAGAAGGGAATGGTCTAGCTGATGGCTTGGCAAATTAGGGGTTAATTGGGCATGATGCTATATTTAAGCCTGCTTCCCAGTTACTTAAGCATCTTTATAGTTTGTATATCCTTGATAAATCAGGTTTGCCTCAATTACACAACTTTGCTTAAGGTAAGGTGCACCTTATAATAGGGTCCAAGCATGTATAATTCATGTCCTCCACTTTCTTAGGAACCAAACAGTGCATAAGATTGTGAGAAAGACTTACCAGAGGAACTGCAGGGTATAGCCTCAAGGTCTCTGTTAATGCTGCATGAAGATACTGCATTTTCTCTAGAGTAGCTCATTCAGTGGTTGGGCTTTTATTCTTTGTATTTCCATACTTTTGTTATATATATATATATATATATATATATTTATTACAAAAATGCTATACAATTAGACACATTAACCAGAAATTAAAAACCACCCGAATGTGTCATGCTTTGAATGGTGTGTGTAAAAGATAGAATTGATTTGAAAGAAGAACCTTACCACTCAAATCAGAACACATCGGGTGGTTTTTAATTTCGAGTTAAAGTATATGTTTGTATAGCATTTTTCTTTTCATTATTATCCTTTCAGTAGCTTTGGTTTTGATTTTTTGTTATCCCCAAAGTTTTTCTTTGTATATGATATTCCTCCATCTTTAAGTGAGGTTTTTTAATAAAATTGAAATCTTTTTTTTTTTTTTTAATTTAAAAAAATTAAAAATATAAATAAATTTTTTTACTTTCCTCCGCCTTTAAGCATTGTTTTAAAACCCGGACCGTTCATCGAACCTTAAAAGTTACTAGATTAAGGGTCAACCGGTTTAACCGGTTGAACCGCAGGGTTGAACCGTGACGTCATAAATATATTATTTATTTATTTATTTATTAGAATAAAAGCTGTAAATGATTCAAAATATAATTTTTTTTAAATGTTTGTACAATCAATTCATATATTTGAATTTATGTGCAGTCATCAAAATTGAAAATTGAAAATTACTATTGATCAATCTTTATTATATATATTTTTTAAAATGCAAGATAAGAATATTGTATTATCAAATTAGGTGCTTTGGTTTCTTTTTGTTATTTGGGATTTTTTTAAGACTAATTTGCCTTTTTAGCCTTCTTGGCTTTAAGAGATTTTAAAAATATTGGGACTATTTTAGTCATTTTAGCACCTTAAAAAAAAAAAAAATGGTTGATCGGTTTTTTAACCGGTTTGATCGGTTGAACCGGCGGTTTTTTAATTAAATTGAAATCTATTTTTTTTTTAATATAAATATAAATAAATTTTTTATTATTTTCCTCCACCTTTAAGTGAGGTTTTTTAATAAAATTGAAAGCTGTTTTTAAAAAAAAAAAAAATTAAAAAAAAAAATATATATATATATACACATATATATTTAAACAAAATGGCGTACGTAGTGAATTGAAGTTAGAATATTGTATTAAATTTTCAAATAACCCATCAATTGTTTGTTGAAAATTGACTGATTTCATATAGCACAACAGCACGTGTACATTATGGGAAGAACTATTACTCATCTACAAATTAAAGCTCCTCGCTAATAGAATTGTAAGGATTAATACCTTCTTTTCATGCCTATCGGAGATAATCTCTAGTCTATACTTCCCCAATTATGTGTATTTTAGGTAGAGAATTTAAATTTAAAAAGGTTGACTAAGTTTAATTAGGAAAAAGTTTAACCTTTTTAAATTTAATTTCTCTCTTTAATCTGTAAGGAATTTCACCAATATAAACTTGAATGGATCATAACTCTCTTTTTATGGGTACTCGAATTTAAAACCCCCAAAAGTGGCTTTAAAAAGAGCCAAAATTTTAAAAACTTTCTCCGAACTATTGAAAGTTTGCCGTACTGTGTCTCATGGACACGATCCTTTGATTCAGTCTTTCATACTAAATCCAATTTATTTTGAATTTTCGCAAAATATCTTGCAAATATATAGTCTATGACAGATGAACCCAAGACAAGAAACCCTAAAAAAAAAACCCATGCGCACAAAAAAAAAAAAAAAAAAAAGGTCAAACACTCATTATATAAAAAATTATACAATCCGCAAAGTAATGAAAACAACCATGAATATATAGCCCAAAAATAACAAGGAAGTAAACACAATCCTATCTTCTAAATATAATGAAATTCATCACTGAAACAAAAATGAAGAAGATCACATAATAGTGCAAGCATGGGGGTTTTCATCACTAAAAAGTGAAGCAACAGCTTCATCAGATGCCACAGCGACTGAATAAACTGCAGGAGTATGGAAAAAAGAATGTACACCATCAGCAGCTCCATTTCTGTATGTGTCATAATAATGGTTGACAATGTAAGTTGGGTACTTGTAAAATGAGGCAAAATGGGAGTATCCTGGAAATGGCCATGGCTCTGCTGCTTTTCCGGCACGCTTTATAGCCCTCAGAACCTTCTTTTCCTCCAAGCCATACCCTCTCACTGTAATTTTCTGTGTCTCCATTTCTACGTCTACTTCGTCTGCTCCTAATAAGTCATATATGAAAAATTATCAGAAGTTCTGTAAGAAATGAGAATACACAATCATAATCTTAATTCACTAGTTAATGTGAAAACATTGCTAGCTTCACACTCATTACACTTATTAATAATGCTTATTGATATGAGGAACATTTCTAGCTCTGTCCCTGCATTGCTTTGGATCATGTAATGTATCACCCATGCCAACCCAAAGCTAAGCAATTTTAGTGGAGTTAATTAGCTATTAGTTCTCAACTTGAGTTTTAGCTCAGCCGTTCACGTCTCTTGCTTTAATTATGGATGGGATTCTGAGTTGTATTCAAAAAACAAAAATATTAACTATTACTGTTACCATATATGACTTTGCTAAATTAATGAAAAATAATGTGACAGCTGGTTCATGTTTCACCCACTTGGTGACAGAGCTGACTCAACGGTTGCACTACTGTTTGAATCACAAAGGAGTTTAACCCCAAACAGATATACTGAGGACCAATGTGTATCTTGGACAAATTAGAGTACCATTGAATAACAAAATGTACCTTTGAGCTTCAAGAGTGCCTTCTTTAACTTTGTAGCACAGCCCTCACAGTCCAGGTTTGGAACTCTCACCTCCACCATCTGCAAAACGTACCCCACATATATTGTGAAATCATACACACGTACACATATATATTTATATATTATGTAGTGTGATAGAATTAAAGAGACACTCACAGACATGATCTTCGATCTTAAGCTTTAAAATATAGAGATGGCGACGATGTTTGTATTAGCTAGAGATAGCTATAATGACAATTAATAACAAAACCTCCTAGTCTATTGTGAACAGAAAGAGAAAGAGCCAACTCTTTTGGTCTTTGGCTTATTCTAGGGTGTGATGGGATTATATAGAACGTTGAAGAGGCAGTGGAGCGTTGGGTTTTGAAATTCCAAAGTACAAAGAGTTCACGCGTGGAATGGGAAAGCGTTACTTTATCCCTTCCCCAATGCTAACTCTCTCTCTCTCTCTCTCTCTCTCTGTATATAAATTTCAAGCTCTTTGTTGGCTGTAGGACACTCACAATTCACGAATCAAGGGTAGACCAAATGGCCATCTATGTAGGACCACTCGCCCTAGATGAGAGTGCACTTGTGCCTCTCTCTCTCTCTCTCTCCAAACTGGAAAACCGAGTCAGCATTGCCACTGCAAAAAAATACTTAGAACAAAGTTCTGTGATAGACAGAAGCTGCTCACTGGACAAAGTAACCAATAGTCAAAAGTGCAGTTCCTATGCACACTCTACTTATGAGTTATGTATTAACAATTTGTACCTATGATTGGTCAACAGGTTGATTGGGGGCTGGTATGAATGGTTGTGACCGTTCGATCATAATTTAAATTTTTTGATGACCCAGATCAAGGAGACCATGGGATGTGCATGAACTACTGCACAGCTCTTGAAAAATACATGGATCAAATGAAATTTATTCTCTTGGAAGGCTGCAAACATAAAGTGGGTGAGAGAAAGTATATATATCATTCTGTTCTGTCCCTTCAGAATGAGTACAGACCACAGGGGAATATACTCATGATATAGCTTGGTTGGGGGCATAATGATTACAACTATAATAGCTTACACAGGGAAAGTCGACATGCTGGCATTCCACATCTTATAACAATTGCGAACAAGGAAATTAAACATCATCTTTCGGTGTCACACACATTTTTCCCCTGCTTTATTTATTTTTAATTTTTGGTTTAAATATGGTAAATTTATTTTTTGGGTAAAATGCAATTACCTCCCTCAGATTTGGCATACTTACAGAAATTTTTTTTAAGTTTTGAAAAATTTCAACGATCTCCTTGAGATTTACATTTATTTGTAAACACATCATTCATTTACATTTTTCATTAATAGGTATGTAAAATGACTAAAATACTCTCATTTCTTTGCAAATGTAAATTGCATCGACCTCCCCTAAGATTTGACAAAATTACAAAGACGTTTCCTGTTTAACAAGCTCTTTTTTTTTTTAATAAAGAATTAGAGTTACAGATCAGAGTGACCCTTCCCCAAGTTTATTAAGAACTCTCACTTAGGGCGAAGGAATACCATGATAACAAAACCAACCCCAAAAAATAACCAATAAAACAATTAATATAGAATAAAAACAAACCTGCCCAATTAAAACAAACAAAACTAACCAACTAAAATATACAATCCCACCCAATAGAACTGATCAAAACATTAAAACATTAAAACCGAACATATGTCGTGCCCATTTTATCAAGTCTATACAATCCCCTTATTGAATTAGGAAATTGGGAACTATTCAAGAACATCTTATTATCACCTTTCGCACCATCTCTAGCCAACGCATCCACTACTTTATTTCATTCTCTATATAAATGTGTAGAGATAGAAAATTTCTAGCCAATCACAAATTGCCACATGGCTCAAGCCAATTAAATCATGACCAATTAAAACGTGTCATGTGCCACCAAATGGACCCACTAGGATACTCTAAAGGCAAATAAGAAATAGCCAAGTGTCCTATTTTACACAGGCTTAACAAATTACAATTAGCCATGTGTTTTAAATCTGTGATTAAGTGGACAAATCCAATCTTGCCACCTATCACATTGGACCAATTAAGGATAATTATTTAAAATTAATATTTATCCTTATCACTCATTAAATAAGGATAATTATTAATTTAAATATTTATCTTTGTCATCCAAGTGGAGTAAACCAATCAAATGGCACCACATGGTCAAATGAGAATGCCTTCCAAATAATTGATATTTATCCTTACAAATTAATTAAATAAATAAGGATAAATATTAATTTAAATATTTATCATTGTCATCCAAGTGGAGTAAACCAATCAAATGGTACCACATGGTCAGATGGGGATGACTCCCAAATAATTAATATTTATCTTTATAAATTAAATAAATAAGGATAATTATTAAGAAGTCCATCCCTATCCAAACACTCTACTCCCTACCACTATAAATAGGGGTGGCCTCCAAAGGTTAAAGCACAACAATTCTGAAGCAAAGAAGCTTTCTCAGACTGAAGCATCAAAGCCCTGAAGAACTTCCCAAGCATTCAGACCTTCAAGTTGAAGATCAAGCATCAAGCCCTTCAAGTTGAAATCAAATCCTTCAAGTAAAGATCCAAAGCCTTCAAGTTGAAAATCAAGCTCCAAGCCTTTCAAATTGAAGATCAAGTTCAACAAGTCTTTAAACCTTTTCAGATTCAAGAACACGTGATCATCACCATTGAATCGAGAAATCTACCACGAGAAGAATCAGAGGATTTTTATCTTTTGTAAAAGATCAACAGAGATTGTACTTCACACTTTTCAAATATAAATCAAAATCAACATTTGTCTACTCTCTTTTCGGTGTTTATTTAAAAACACGAAATTTGTGTGTACAAAATGGTTAATGAAATAATCAAGACCCTCCAACAAAAATCTTAATTCATCCCAATAATCCCATAAATACCAAACAGTGCATTTATTATGATATACTTTCGATTACAACTTAAATCACTCCATTTGAATTTGATATGAATAAGTTATAAGCCTTCAAATTTTGGGAGAAAAAATCAAAATTTTCCAAATTAGTTCTATGTAGAAAAATGTGATTTTTTTTTTCAACTTTGAAAGTTTGTAATATTTTTGTTTCAGAACTGTTACAGAAATTTGGTGAACTGGATATTTTGAACTTATTTTTTTCTAAAATTTTGAGGGAGATACATCATCCTACGTGTATCAAAGTAGAATGTATGAGCTTTTCATAATAATTTGAATAACTCAATTTGGCTTTGAAACAAAAAATTGACGATCTCCAAAGTTTGAATATTTTATTTTATTTTAGATAAATTTATGAAAAATGACCTCCAAAGAGTCAATTGTATAATAGATTTTGAAAAACTTATCGTTGACGTCCCAAACCTGTTCTATGACGATATTATGCATTATATCGGAATAAACCAAGAATGAGATGAAACAATTTGAATTATATTAATAAACTCAAAAGTAATCCACAAAGGTGTGCATATGTCATGTCACACAAACGTCCTTAGCGATTAAAAATAAACAAAATAAGCCAACAACCCTGGCTTATGGGATAAACAAAATACAACTTCACTATTCAACATTTACAAGGTATTAATAAAAAGGGTTACAAGGAATGTGTAATTAACATATTCAAACATTCCTTAAAATCCTAATAGTGTGCCTTCCAAGCCTTGTCTCCATGCAGTTAAGTTCAACACGTTCACCTGGGGAATTGCAATTAAGCAGGGGTGGGCTAGCAGACGAAGCTCAGTAGGTAAACGTACAACCTCATTATAATAACTATACTGTATAAATTTAACACAATCACAATCCATTCAATTCATAACATAATGCAATGCAAAGTAAAATATGATTTCATATCCATTCTAAGTTCCTCGAGGTGGTTCAACAACCAATAGGTGAGCAAAGCAGCACTATAGAAAGATCCAGTCTTAGGCCTTACAACATCTCTTCAGCCTAGACGACCACGATATAGCCCATTTCACTTCCACCTAGGCAAGTACTGCTTTTCAAACAATCCAAAAGATAAATCATATAATAATCTTTTAATCACATTTCATCATCACTTTTCAACTTATTTCTCCATTTTCCATAATTCAAAAAGTCAGTACTGCCCAAGTCCAGGTTCTTAATATGACTGTAAACTTTCAACCAATAATTCAATGCTTTTCATCGCAATAATTATTATTAAATAATGAAATCATAATAACACAATTCTTCCATTTCAATTTCAACCAACTTAAACATACAGTCATAATCATTTATAATAAGTATCGTAAGTTTCCGTACCTGCAAGGCTTATACAGTTTATTGTAGACTGGACTGGCTTTAGATATCACCTTTATCACTTCAAAGATGAAGTCTAGCAAGAATTTGGCAATAATTTGACAAAAACTAGGTTGTTTCAGTAGCTTTCCTCTCTCGGCTCTCAATTATCTCAATTCTCTCCCGAAGCATGTAGAAATTGGATGAGAATGAACTCATCCTAATCCTTTTAAAACAAATTGGGACATAAATGTCCTAATTTAAAATGTTTAAAACATTTTAGTAATTTCACAAAACTTTTTACTTAAATTAAGCTATTTCTACTCCTAAACACCTACATTTTCAATAAAAAAAACCTTCTATATTAATCTACACTTCCCACATATTTCAAAAACACAATCACAACATTTCAATTATCACGTTATTAACTAATATTTAATACATAAACACATAAATTAGCATATAATTAGCACTAATTTAACATTTAAACATATAATTAGCAATTTAAAATTTTAGGTTCTTACAGTTGAGTTAATTCAATTTCTTATGAATTTCATGCTCGTCATATATAAGGGAGTCTATTTTAAATACGTGTCTTTTTCTTACTTTAATGAGGCCAGTATCAAACTTTTACACTATTTATATGCTGGTGGTTAAAATTATAACTTTAATTAAATTTAAGGTCAATTTCGTATTTTCACGCATCTAACAGCAGTAAGTACAAAATAGGGATTTTTTTTATAAAAAAATTAAAATTACAGGATGATGTTAGTAGCTTCGAAAAGGGAGGTGTTTGCACATAAACATAAACCTTAGGTGGTTGTTAGCATTTTTCGAATCCTAGGGGAGGTCCCCGTAGTGATGTCAAACCTCAGGGGAGGTAATTACCAATAACAATAAGGGCAAATTTGACTTTTTTAGAAATTTATTGGCTGATGTCAGCAATTTTTGTTAATTTTTGACGAAAAATGTAACGGAATGAAAGTATTTGCATATAAACATAAACCTCAGGGGGGTCATTAGAATTTTTCAAAATTTAAGGGAGGTTCCTACAATTACGTCAAACCTCAGGAAAGGTCAATGTATTTTACCCAAAAAGAAATTTAACAATTTTAATGTATTGCCTTTTTTGGGGGGCAGTGGACCAATGGAACTTGAATTCCTAATCTCTAAACATGAAATTTGTTTATGAAAAGTATTATACGTCTCAATTGATCTACAATTCGCTAATTTATCAACCTAGCATCCCAGCAGGTTTCCTCCCCCATTTATTTCATTGAATGTGTTTAAAATAAAACCATGATTTGAACTCTCAATTTAATCCTAGAAGAAAAAAAGTGATATATGATAATAGTTATAAGGCCAATAATATTCATAGTTTTCCGGATTGTTCCAATGCTTATTATAAAATCTTTTACCCAGAAAAATGTACGTGCCTCCCTCCGTAAGCCAAATAGCATAGAGGGGCAGGGAAATAGAGCGAGGCCTTTGAGCTAATAATTGTAATGTGTCACTTCTTTATTTTTCATACATGAATGAGAATTGACCATTTCACAAGTAAAATTCTATTTTACTTGTAATATTTATATAAAATACAAAGGAAAAAAAAAAATATAATAGAAAAGTTGGCAGAACTTTAACGTTCAGTGCTGGGGACAATTTTAATATCCACCAATATGTAAACATCATTATGTGCTTTATTAATAATATTAAAAAAAGAGAAAAGGCTCCCACATCAAGCTGTGGCACTTCATTATTTGTGTTGGAATGTTAGGTTAATGCAGCTCTTAATAATTCTGGCATTTATTTCACTATTTTTAAGTGGGCGGCATCGATGGGATATCGCCATAGAATTACAATTATATTGCTTGAGTGCATGAAATTGAATAAATATATCCACTTTGAATTTGGGAAAGAACAAGGAGAGGGCCTCTAATTATGAGCTATGATGTCTCCTTTAATCCATACTTCGTGACTTGATCAGTTTGTGAAATTATGTTATATTTTCACAATCGATTTTTTCATAAATCGGTTATTAAATTACCGTAATTTTTTTATACGCATGACACACACAGAAGAAGAGTATCTAATCTAAAGATAGATCTTTTAAAATTTATTTTGAAATTAGTTCTATAAAATTTATTTTGTAATTAATGATATGAAAATCACTTGATGCAAGATACACAATGTGTACCTGATAATAAAAATATTGTTTATTCGTACATATACCAAATACCAAAGCAATTTTCCATTTATTATTGTCTAGTTTTTCCAATCTTTATGATATTGTCAAACAAGTTTGTTAACTATATTCGGCACCTTTATGACTTTATCACCCATAAACTTTCCAGGTTTAAATTGAAAATCAAGGTCTGACACCCTTACATATCCTCTTTAAATTTCTTCCTCGAGTAGTAATTAAGTACCGAGGGACAATTTTGTTATGCTCTATTTGGCAATAGTCTAATAAGATAATAATATTATGTTGTACGACTAGTTCATAGAGCGGAGATCTTCTGTCTCATTTATATGTACCATTTTTCTGTTCCCTCTCACAAAAGTTTACCTCTATAATTTCACATTTTAATAAATATTCATATTTAAACTTTCAAGGTGAACTTTTGTGAGAGGAGACAGTACATAAAAATGAAATAGAAGATTTCCGCTCCTAGTTCATATGACTTGCAAGTTGCAACTTTCAATTACTGTTAGATAAAAATAATCATGAAAAATGAAATAAATGGAATTGAAAAAGAAAAAAAAAGGAATTAAGAAGCGAAAATGGGAACATATTTATTGCCAAGATTGTTTAAAACTAATGGTAATAAACATTGTGCGGTTGGGTTTAGGTTAATTAGGTGGGTTAGGTGTCCCATTTAAATCAAATAAATATTTATTCACGCCACCTCTGGTAACAGTGCAGAGTAAGAATTTTAATTTTTGAACCTTCATTCCGTCTTCTTCGGGCTCGAATACAAAATTACTCGTGTTGTTTGATTCACGACAAAGTTTTTGAGACTCGAATTTTGAATATTAATTCTAATTGTTTCCTTCATTACTTTGAGTTCTACTAAATTTTATGAATCTTTTCCAAATTTTTAATTAAAATACATGAGGCCATGAGGCCATGAGGGTGTTCTCTCTCTCTCTGCACAGAAATTAATGCACATGCACCTTACATTAGCTTGCATGCCCCAACAAATAAAACATTATTAAGTGAGAGTTATTTACTGTGTTAGATTGTGCACATGTCATATGGTGGGAAGCATCATTTATTGGTTTTTTTTTTTTTTTTTTTTTTCTAATTTTATGATTTAGTCAAAGATAGACAAATCCACAGTAGTCAATATGGCCAAAGGAGAGAGAATATATTTTTGAAGACTTTGAGCCCATAAAAACTATAAAATAATCCAATAATTGAGTGTGTGACATGTGATGTGCACAATATTGCATGAATACAGTGAGCTCATGTAAACTCAAGAACAAGGAGATCGTGCTCCGAATATCACCGCTTTACAAAAATATTTTAAAAAAATAAAAAATAAAAATACTATGCATCACTATAAAAATTATTATAAAATTACTTTAAAGGAAAAATATAAATAATTTTAAAATTTTATCAATGAATAATTTTAAAATTCTACGGCATTTTCAATGAAAATTCTCTGCTTGGGTTTGCATGGTGCTTGGGTGATGTGTCATCATCTGGATCATCTGCACATCACCCAAGTAAACAATAGTACATCCAGATCATGACATATCACCTAATCATATCTAAACCTAAGCAGAGAAACCAAACTCATTTTTCGCTTTGTATTTTTTTTTTCTTTTAATTCCTTGAACAATATTATTTAAAAAAAAAATCCATGAATCATTTCTCAAAATTCTCTTTATTCATCCAATGTATTAAAGGAAATCCAAATCCCACCAAACTACTTGCGGACGATGGACTGCATTAACAACCACCAAACTACCTGTGTGTACTTAACGGAGGAAAATAAGTTGTTTGGGAATTTTCTATACGGAAATTTCAGTAGCTTTCTGGGATCTATCATGAAGTGGGCCCGACTTCTTGTGGGTGGATGGAAAATTCATCTACTCACAAGCGCGACTGCAAAATTTCAACAGTGGAAACAGATTCCTCGCCCTTTTTAGGAGTCTCACCTTTTTTTCCACCCATTTCAGTTACCATAAAGCTCCAACAGGCAAAAACTCCCCCCATCCCCCTTTCTATCCTCTCAAATCTTTTACATTTCTTGGCCAAAACCTGCTTGGTCACGAGATTCCACCTCTCTCTAAGGTTTTTTTGTTTTTTTGCACTCACCGCACTTTTCTTTCTTCTCTCTCTCTCTCTCTGTTCATTTTCAGCTTTACATCAATTCACTTCTTTCCCTTTTTTTCTTTCTTCTCTCTTATCTGCTTAGTTGTTAAGCTTTCAATCTCAATTTAGCTAATGAAGCCTACATCCATGTAATTACAGCAAATTAAACACCTCTATATTGTAGATGTAGATCCAAGTTTACTTCTCTCTCTCTCTCTCTCTCTCTCTCTCTCTATATATATATATATATATATATATATATATATAAATCAGCTTGGTTAAGTTAAAGATTGAAGATTCTTACTTTGAAGATCAGCTCGTGAGAGCAAATTCTCATCATGTAAAGCTCGAATTGGAGCTGCAAAGACATCTGATCGTAGCATACTACCAGCAGAAAAGTTTAGTGACTGACAAGATTGTCGGAGCTTATGTGTCCTGCTTTGAAGATCGAAAAGCAGTGAACAGTGTTGCACAGAGAGAGAGAGAGAGAGAGTATGAGGGAGAATATTCAGAGGTTTAGGAGGTATATATGGTATGGATCTGGACTTTATAGACATTTCACAGAGATGATGTGGCGGCCATTGCTGAAGGCACCCGCCAGATCTTCTGCTCTCTTCTTCTCCTTCTTCCTGTTACTCATCGTTGGCGCTTTTGTCTCCACGCGTTTGATCGACAGTACCGTAAGTTCCGACATTGTTTCATTACTGTGCATTTGCGTTTACTCCCTGGGTGTTTTCAATTTTTGTTCGTACCCCCCACAGTAATGTAGTTTTCTTGCATGAATGTCCCAACTCTCTAGTATGTATGCGAAATTCCTTTTTTTTTTTTTTTTTTTTTAATTTAATATTTAATTTGGGATCCACATTAAGTTGCATTAAATAAAGCAAAAAAGGTATAAAAAACAGTATTTGCACTATTTTTTATCATATATTTTCATGCCTTTTATTTTATTTAATGCAATTTAACATGGATTAGAGGACACACATTCATAAATATTCAATTTGATCAAACTACATTTAGTATTGTTCTGACTATTTTTTATGACAATGTATATGAATTGTACTGCTAGCAAATGGGACGAAGTTAAGATTATAGCTAAATCAACCAAACTTTAATCATCTCTTCTTGCTTGACTAATACAATATGCGAGCATATCAAATGACATGGTATTTTACGCCACCAATTCAAGTTTATTGTAATACATAAATTGATAGAAAAGAGATGATCCAAGTTTGGTTCCTTGAGCTTTAATAGATTAGATCTTCTTCTTTTTTTTAGAACAATAGAAGCAAATAAACTACAAAGTAAAGTCTAATTTTAATTTTAATGTTATGAGACGTAGCATTAATGGGTGAAAAAAACTTGCTGTTGTTTATTGGTCCGAGACTACGAGTATTGTGATCTTTAGTAACAAATTTCATCTTCGATTCATTTATAATACAATTCTTTTGTATACTCAGAAAAAGAGTTTATCTTTAGTAACCAGTTTTTTTGTTTTACAAACCCTAGAATTCTTGGACGTGCGTTTTGAAATTCACATTCAAAGCGGTAGAGGATGGGTTTAAATTGATGATTGATGGTATTTAGATCAAAATCTAGAATCTGATTACAATAAAATTGGGCAAATATTAAAGACTTGACTGGGGCATGAATGAAAGGATCGAATTGAATGTCCGGTAACAAGTTAAAAAATGAAAACACAATGGGATATAATTGTAAAATGTCAAAAACATAGGGAAGTAGGGGATATTCCATATTTCCATAAGAATACCTCCTTTTAATAAATCAATTTTCGACGACATCTCCAATGGGACCAATTCAGGGCGAAGTTAGCGAAAACGACACATGTTTCACTCACTATTCATGAAACGACCAAATCGGCCTCGTTTCTGTCCTCTCTGTTTTCTTCCAAGCGGCTCCAGAAGATCCTATCTCCTTCCTTCCACGTGCCGTGCCGACGCCGTAAGTGTCGGTTACCAATCTTTCCTTGAAAATGGAATAGAAGAACTCACTCTTCGTCACGTGTCTTTCACTTGCTATTTTCCATGTGCACGTGGGACTCACGTGAGACTTGTTGGAACCATACTTCATATAGTACCATAATAAACTACATCGAAACTTTGTAAACCGTTTGATTACGTATCAAAACTTATAACTTTATATTCATCCCTAGTATTTGCTTATTTGGCTATTATTGATTTTTAAGACATTCGGATTCGTGCTACAGATTGCAGGCAATCCGGCTCAGAAAGTAATACTAACTGCCCGAACAACGAACGAAATTTCCAAAAAGCCCCCTAAGAAAATTGAAATTCCACTCAACTGCACAGCCCTTAAGCTCACACGAACCTGCCCATCAAACTACCCAACTACCTTTGATCCTGACCGTTCATCTCCTCCACAACAATGTCCAGATTACTTCCGATGGATCCACGAGGATCTACGGCCATGGAAGGTTACAGGAATCACAAGGGATATGGTGGAGAGGGCTAAAAAGACAGCGAATTTTAAGTTGGTGATAGTGAATGGGAAGGCCTATATGGAGAGGTATCAGAGGGCGTTTCAGACTAGGGATATTTTTACGCTATGGGGGGTTCTACAGTTATTAAGAAGGTATCCTGGGAGAGTGCCTGATTTGGAGCTGATGTTTGATTGCGTTGATTGGCCAGTCATCAAATCCAGTGACTATCATGGGCCAAATGCCACGACCCCACCACCATTGTTTCGTTATTGTGGGGATGATGCCACGTTGGATATTGTCTTCCCTGATTGGTCATTCTGGGGATGGTAAGATCTCTCAACCTCTCTTTGCCCTTTTTTTATTAACTTTTGTTGAAAATATATTTATCAACAGATAGATTGAATCACTATATATTTTAACAAATTAATTGTTTTTCTCTTGCACATAATATTTGTCAAATATAAAATTGATTGAAGATTATGAGGTATTTTCTCTTTTTATGCATAGCAAAAATCACATTAATCCCATTAGCCATTCAATGAAATATCTCTTAATCTCTAATTGACTTGATATTTGACATGAATAATGTGTATGAGAGGAATCTTGTAGTATAAAACGTTTATAATAAAAAAATAAAATAAAAAATGATTGGAACATATCCCATAAAGAAAGGATACTAGATTATATTATGTCCCCATTTTGTATTAGTTCGCTCCTAAAATGAAATATATATATATATATATATATATATCTTACTGTATGGCTGAGTTTAATATAAAGCCATGGGAGTCTTTATTGAAAGACCTAAAAGAAGGCAACAAGAGGAGCAGATGGATGGAAAGGGAACCTTATGCTTATTGGAAGGGAAATCCAATTGTTGCCAAAACTAGGCTTGAACTCCTCAAATGTAATGTCTCAGAAAAACAGGACTGGAATGCTCGCGTGTACTCCCAGGTAGCAACATTTTCCCTCTTGCTCTATTTAATATTTATTTAAATTAAGTAACTCCAATTTGGCAGTGAATGAAGTTCGTAATTTGTTAGTTTTATGTATAAAAGCTTTGTTTGTTCCATACTATACTTACTCTTGTAAAATCTTTTTCCTTATTAATGCTTGCTACTCCTTTTTGGCACTATGCCATATATACCCAAAAAGAATATTGTCATACAGGAAAACATATTGTAAATTTGATGATGTATATATTATAGCATAGACGACACCTTAGCAGCACCACTGGCCTTCTGTCCGGCCTGGAGGTATTTAGCCGCCTCCTCTTCTTTTGGGGACTTCTGGGGCTTAGCTTATGAGTCCCCATTAGTAGTTTATGGCATGGCTGGGAGCCTAATTAATGGGCTTAGCTTATGGTTAGTGGTAAATTACCTAAAGAAATTCACCATTCTTCTAATGAAAGAGGAATATATTTGCCGGGGAAAGTGACGACCTTTGTTGAAAGATGGTTATAATGATATAGCTAGGAGTAGGACGATAGCTTTTACTTTTATTAATTTTTTTTTCTTAACATGTTAAAAAAGGTATGGGAATTGATACAACTAACCTTGCTCATTATTCTAGTTATATTTTACAATTTTGAAAATATTGTGCTATATATATATATATATATTCTAATAATTAATGTAAAAACATTTGCAGGATTGGATCAAAGAATCACAGCAAGGGTACAAGCAATCAGACTTGGCAAGCCAATGCATTCACAGGTAAAAGGTTTACATGCAATTTAGCTTTTTCCCCCTTTTTCCATGTGTGTGTGTGTATTTTTTGGGAGGGTGAGGGGGGGGGTGTTTGGCATGCTATGTTCCCTGTTACTAATAAAATTTGGTTTCTTCCTCTCGCAATTCATGCAGGTATAAGATATATATTGAGGGGTCCGCGTGGTCTGTCAGTGAAAAATACATCCTTGCCTGTGATTCTGTTACCTTGGTAGTAAAGCCCCATTACTATGATTTCTTCACCAGAAGTTTGGTACCAGTGCACCACTATTGGCCTATAAGGGATGAGGACAAGTGCAGATCTATTAAGTTTGCTGTCGATTGGGGCAACAGCCACAAGCAAAAGGTAATTCTATTAGTTGACTTTTCTAGCATATATATGCCATATATGGGAAAGCTATTTTATTGCATTTTGCTGTGTGTATAAGATAATGTGAATCAGTGTCTCGCATCCTAGTCTCTGACTGAAGCATCATATTTGGGCTTGTGGCATTTCTAGAGTGGTGCCAGGATCCACCAATTAATGGCCACTTAGATGTTTAATAATGTGAAAACTCATTATTATGGGATGAATTTGAACATACTTTTAGAAAATTTTCGCATTCCTTCAATAAATGAATCCTTTGTCAAGAATCTCAGTGGAATTTCACGTCCGATTTTTCTTTTTCCATGAAAAAGAACCCGGCATTTAGATTAATGTCATTCATCTCTTATTCAGTTATTTTTCATGAATTTAATTTACCAGGCTCAGACCATTGGAAAGGCAGCAAGCGATTTCATTCAAGAGGATTTGAAGATGGACTATGTGTATGATTACATGTTTAATCTCTTAAATGAATATGCAAAGCTTTTGAGATTCAAGCCTACTGTAACTCGAAAAGCAATTGAACTCTGTTCGGAGACAATGGCTTGCTCCAGAGAAGGATTAGAGAAGAAGTTTATGCTGGAATCCATGGTGATGGGTCCCACAGATAAAAGCCCATGCACCATGCCTCCTCCCTATGATCCTCCAGCTCTTCATGCTTTTCTAAGGAGGAAAGAAAATTCAATAAAACAAGTACAGATATGGGAAAAGAAATATTGGGAGAACCAAAATAAGCAGCTGTACGAACAGAGCTAGGTTTCTTTTATATGTTTATAATTACAGAAGAATGTATCGGGTCTTTAATTTTCTGCTCAATTACTTTGTAATTTATGATCTATTGTTGGAAATGTTAATTAATAAAAAAGAAATCCATGAAATAAATGAATAAATAACCAGCATTTTAAAGTTATTAGGTGGGTTATCATTTAGTGTATCAGTGCATATATTTTTATAGGTAGTTTTGGAAATGCAATAATTCATTAGTGTATAGTTTTGAAAATTTATAATATTTCCTTGTGAGTACGTAGTAATTTTACAGCGTGTTCTTACAGTAATAATGTATAGCATTTTCCGAAAACAAGAGACAAAAATCTATGAACCATTTCTCAAAATTTTCCTTACTCATCCCAATGTATAAATGGAAATCCAAATCCCACAAAAACTACTTGTAAACCATGGGCTGCAAAAATTACCATAAGTGTCCATCTGAACCGATATGTACGGAATTTTGAGCGGATTTGGATCTGCAGGGATGAAAATTATGTCATAACAAGCAGGTGCAAAATTTCAACTGTGGACACATATTCTCTTCCCTTTCAGCAGGCCCCCTCTTTTTCCTCTCTTTTGCTAAGAATAGAGGCACACATGGCATGGATTTGAACTTTATAGACATTTTCACAGAGATGATGTGCTGGCCATTGCTGAGAGCACCCACGAGATCATCTGCTTTCTTCTTCCTCCTCCTCTTACTATTCGTTGGGGCGTTTGTCTCCACGCGCTTGATCGATAGAACTGTGAGTGCAAACATTGTTTCTTCTTCATTATTATTATTATTATTATTATTATTATTATTATTATTATTGTAGAAGAATGCTAAATATCTTGACAAAAAATATATTTTTCCTAATTTCCCAAATGATGTAACAAATAATCCAGCTCTTTTTTGACAAGTCATAAAAACCTCGAATATGAGAGCCAAACGTTTTGATTTGGCTCAAACAATTTCCTATTAATGCGGCGGTCTTAGAACGTACTCTTTTATTTTAGCTTGATAGATCTTCAAGTTTTCATATGCCTCGTGCCTAAAATACATGTTTGGCTAACTTATTTTTTGAAAACAAGAACGAAAAATAGAAAAATAACAAACTACATTTAATAATAAATGAAAGACTTGAATTTATTTGAAATATTTTTATTTTATTTTATTTATTTATTTATTTATTTATTTTTGGTTATATAGCATTGTTTGTTTGGTAAACTTTTTTTTTTTTATACATTTTCTCTGTTTTCAATTTTGTGTTCATAACCCGACAATATATAGTTGTCTTGTATGAATGTCCCAACTCTCTAGTATACACATTTTTTTATTTTTTATTTTTAATAAGTTTTGCTTTTTCACTTCAATACTCTATTTATTTAATATAAAAAGGATAAAGATTCACTCTAATCAAATACTTTAAGTTCTATGCTGCCTATTTTTTGTGACAATGTGATATTTTTAATATATGATTTGTACTTACAATTTATGGGATGAGGCTAAAAGAATATATATATTAAAAAAAAAAAAAAATGCTAAATAGACCAAACATTAAGCATCCCCTCTTCATTAATACTTGTTTGAATCCGGCATTGTGCATACCATACTTCATGTAGTACCACAATAAACTACATCAAACTCTAGTTTATTTTTTATTTTTAATTTTATTTTATTTTTTATGACGAGGGTGTCCGGGCAAGCTTACACGTATCTCGACTAATCCCTCGAGTGGCCGCAATATCCTACTAACCACAGACACCGATTAAAACGTAAGGCAAATACCTTGGCTAGGTGGCTCAAGAGACTCGAGTGATCGCAATATCCTACTAACCACAGACACCGATTAAGATGTAAGGCAAATACCTTGGCTAGGTGGCTCAAGAGACTCGAAACGAGGACCTCGGACTTGATACGTTGAAACCCAACTATCTGAACTACCTTCCTGGTTTCAAACTCTAGTTAGTGACCGCAATATCCTACTAACCACGGACACCGATTAAGACGTGAGGCAAATACCTTGACTAGGTGGCTCAAGAGACTCGAGTGACCGCAATATCCTACTAATCATGGACACCGATTAAGACGTAAGGCAAATACCTTGGCTAGGTGGCTCAAGAGACTCGAAATGAGGACCTCGGACTTGATACGCTGAAACCCAACTATCTGAACTACCTTCCTGGTTTCAAACTCTAGTTACTCTATAAGCTGTTGATTATGTATCAAAACTTACGAAATTTCTTAATTTTTGCCTAGTGTTTGGCTATGATTGACTTTAACAACATGGGCCTTCGTGCTACAGATTATTGCAGGCAATCCAGCTCAGAAAGCAATATTAGCTCCTAGAACAGCCCACAAAATTTCCGAAAAGCCCAAGAAAATCGAAATTTCTCTCAACTGCACAGCCCTTAATCTCACGCGAACCTGCCCAACAAAGTACCCAACTACCTTTGATCCTGACCGTTCATCTACTTTCCAGCAATGTCCCGATTTCTTTCGATGGATCCATGAAGATCTAAGGCCTTGGAAGGTCACAGGAATCACGAGGGATATGGTGGAAAGGGCTAAGAAGACAGCGACTTTCAAGTTGGTGATAGTGAAGGGAAAGGCTTATTGGGAGAAATATCAGCCGGCGTTTCAGACAAGAGATATTTTTACGGTGTGGGGGATTCTACAGTTGTTAAGAAGGTATCCTGGGAGAGTGCCTGATTTGGAGCTGATGTTTGATTGTGCTGATGAGACAGCCATCAAATCCAGTGACTATCGTGGGCCAAATGCCACGACCCCACCACCCTTGTTTCGTTATTGTGCGGAAGATGCCACGTTGGATATTGTCTTCCCTGATTGGACTTTCTGGGGATGGTAAGATATCTGAAATTCTGAAATTCGGATCTCTTTGTTCCCATTTTGCATTAGCTCGCTCCTCAAATGAAATATATCCTTGTGTAGGCCTGAGGTGAATGTAAAGCCATGGGAGTCATTGTTGAAAGAGCTAAAAGAAGGCAACAAGAGGAGAAGATGGATGGAAAGAGAACCTTATGCTTATTGGAAGGGAAATCCAAATGTTGCCGCGGCTAGATTTGACCTCCTCAAATGCAATGTCTCAGAAAAACAGGACTGGAATGCTCGCTTATACCGCCAGGTTACAACTTTTGTCCCCATTCGGCAGTGAATGAAGTTCATAATATAGCCAAAAAGAATATTGTTATAAAGAAAAAACATATTGTAAATTTGATGATAGTAAATACGACAAACACCCGCCATTAGGTTTAACCCAATTTGTGAGAGTGTGAGGGAAAAAAGGATTGCCTGAAACACCTTATTTTGCTGCTTCTACTTAGGGATGTCAACGGGACGGGTTTATCAGGGTACCCGCTCTGCCTCGCCCCTATTGGGAAGGGTTAGGGGTCATTCTAATAGGGCTAGGGGCGGGTTTTGGATTTTTTTTGAAAACCCTATAGGGTTTGGGCCGGGTTTGGGATGAGGGCTTAAAAACCCGCCCCGCCCCGATTATATATGTTTATGTATTTTTATTATATTTATTTTATGAGTATTATACAATTAAGTTTCTCCTTAATAAAATGAAATTTCAATCATGCCCCTTTAAGGATTTAATTTATTTTACTCTTAGAAGTAACAATTATCTTTAATGTTCATCGATGTATTTTGTAATTTATTTAGGTATTGAGAAAATTGAGAAAAGTAGAAAGAAAATAGTAAATGGGACAGGACGGTAATGGGATAAGGTCTTTTAATTGAGGCGGAAATGAGATTCCAAATCCTGACCCGTCACGGGTACGGGAATGGAATGACTTTTTCTTAAATGGGACGGAGTTGGGAAAGGGATGACCCATCCCAAACCCGTCCTATTGACATCCTTACTTCTACTCTATCCAAACAAGCACTATGCCTTATCGATATAAAAGTAAAAACCTTTATTGGAAGATGTCATAATAATATAGGTGGGAATACGACAATAGCTTTTACTTTTATTTTCAAAAAGTTGAAATTATTGTGCACTACAAAAAGAGAAAAAATAAAATAAAATTATAAAACCATTTGCAGGATTGGATCAGAGAATCACAGCAAGGGTACAAGCAATCAAACTTGGCAAGCCAATGCATTCACAGGTAATAGGTTTACAATTTAACTTTTTCTACTTAGTTTCTCTGTATTTTTTTCCCCTTTTTGTTTTTTGTTTTTGTTTTTGTTTTTTTTTTTTTTTGGGGGGGGGGGGGGGGGGGGGGG
>JAESVK010000400.1:2372749-2397094 GCA_017140935.1 Hamamelis virginiana
ACTTTTCTTTCTCAAGGAAAGGAAAACTCTTCTTCCTTCCAATGTGTTTGGTATGATGAAAGGAAAGTGGAATTCTTTCCTTGGAGAGAAATGATGTATTGTATTAAATTACAATTTTATCTTTTCATATTAGAATATATTTTAAATATTTTTAATAATTTATTAAAATGGTAAAAATGATTTTAAAATTAAAAATTTTAAAAAAATAAAATAATTAAAATTAAGAAATAGGAATTTTGACTTTCAAAGAATCCTTTTGTAAGAGGTATTCTATTGGCTTTATTCCAATTTTTTTTTTTTTTTTAAAGAAAAATTTGGAAGCCTCTTTCACTAACTTGTGTGTGTGTCCACACACACACACACACACACACACACACACACACACACACACACAGAGATATATATATATATATATATATATTCTTACGAGGGATACCTCATTTTAACTAAAATTAGCTAAGACTCTAGAGCCATTGGATTGGAATCTTGAGATGAATCATGTATTAAGTGAATGGAAATAAAATGACTTATGTTCTTAGTTGATTTTAGTTAAAATGAGGTATAGCTGATAAGATCAGGACACTGTCTGTCTGTCTGTCTGTCTCTCTCTCTCTCTCTCTCTCTCTATATATATATATATAAAACAATGGGCAATCAAAATTAGGAACAGAGAAAGCAGTTGATATATATCAGGAGTGGGCGTGTATATATATATATGTATATATATATATATATATTCTCTTTTTTGCTTGCTAGAGAGAATAGCAGCAATGCTGGCGACAAAATCAATGGTGGGGAAAGCAAATATGGCCGGCGGTTGGGGGTTTTCGTAGAAATTAGAGAGCAAAGTCGTAATTCCCCATCACAACTGCTTCTTCTTTCTCCTCATCCATCCAAATTTGGGTGGATTCCATTTGGCGGCGGATCCCTCCCTTCTCCCCTCCATTCTTCCCTCCCTTCTCCCCTTCTTTCCCTCCCAAACACCCTCCCAAACTCCCCTCCTCCCGCTTTTCCCTCCTCTCCCTTCCATCCTCCCATTCTTCCTCCGAACCAAACAAGCCATTAGTGTGATCATATGTTAATGTTAACCTAAAAATGAAAAGGCTTTTTTGCATAAAGTATTTTGTATTAACTTTTACGCTAATTACTAACTTGCCATGATGCAAGGATTAGTGCAAAAAATGATACGAAATAGTATTTTTCTTTACCTAACCCTCCTCCATACAGAGTTATCAGATAAATTAAATTATTTGATTTTGGCTTGAGATGAGTTTCTTTTGCCAGAAGAACAGAGAAATCATGGGTTGCAAAGCATGCTTCAGCAATGCCTTTGCAGCTTCTCTAAAGATCTTGTTACCTTCTCTCTCTTTTTTTTTTCGAATAGTGGAAAAGAAATATAGTAATATACAATTAATATATAATCAGTGGTAAAAAATTGATCACAACGAAAGTTCCTTGAATGAAAATACTTCAGTTAAGGATAAATTATACGAAACTTCTTTTTTATTTTGTTTTTTGTTTTTGGTGGTAAACAAATAACCTTAAATTATGATAATTGAACAAATTAATCCCTTAACCTATAAGTTAGGTTTACAAAATCCCTCTTAAATCTTTTTTGAAAAAAGGGACACAGTATTACAACTTCATAATCTAGGGGATTATTTAGTTAATTATCATAATTCAAAAGGTTATATGTCTAATTTTAAAGTTTATGGGAGGTCTTGTGAGCTTAATTTATAATTCAAGATGGTACCTGTTAGATTTTGAAATTTAGGGAGATTTTGTAAAATGGTTGTATAGTACTCAAAAGAGGTTTTTTTTTTTTTTTTTTTTTTAAATTTTTTTTAAATATTAATTAATTATGGAAACATGATTGAAGAATAAGAATGAAACTAAATGATAGTCTGAATAAAATTAATTATGTTGAAAATGATAATATGTAGTTGGGCATTGGACCCATCAATAGAAGTGGCATTCTTAGCTTTGTCATGAAGTGTTACTTGATCCCTACATCTCCTCTCACTTGATGGTCACTACTCACTATTGAATATTGATTGTTACCTTTGCCATTGCTTTTCCTTTTGTCTACTTAAAGCCTTTTACTGTTTGGGGTTCTTCCAGAGACCATTCCACTCATGCCAGCTTGAGTGAAAAGTACGCTAGAGTCCAATAATATTAGATTTGTTAGGCCCAACCTTGTTAGAGCTTGTGAGAACTTAGAGCAAATTTTATATACTAAAAATGATTATATCTAAAATTGGGATACCGCTAACTTTTACCACTATGGAGTATAACTTTTATTATTAAAATTTTGTTAACCATCTTATCACCTCTCTAGAAGTGATTATCGCCCAATCTCTTAGAGCATGTAAAGTTTTAAATTTAGAAAGATAATTTTAAGAACGGTTTGTTTATGTGTTTCATCCATCTTATAATGTGTAGTTGACTGGTTAGAGAGAGAGAAGGAGGGAGAGATCTGCAAAAAAGAAAGATAAATCCAAATAGGTTTAATATAGTTGAAATGAAGATATGTTAATCTTAGAGAAAATTTTGTTGTTTATGCTTGAAGAAAGTATCAGAACTCCGCTTGATTCCCGAGAGTTTGCGGGAAAATAAACGAAAACTTGGCATCCAACGACATCTAACTTAGAAACCCTAAACAGTTCAAGAATTTTCAAGTTTTCCTTTTGTTTTATGACGATTTCTTGGCAACAAAATAAATGATTTCATTAAAATAAAATCGCAAAATATCGAAGAATAATTAGGGTTCATGTAATACCTAGACCGACATTCTTCCTTGCGATCTTTAGTTGCTTGTATTTCTTTGTAGGAAACCGAGAGATCCTAAAGAGAGAAAACGAGTTTTAGAGAGAGGAAATAGCAGACTTCATCAAAGGAAAAAATAAAAATAAAAATTCCAAACCCTTCACCTCGGTTATCAAATCTAACCTAAGCTCCCAACTACCAAAATACCCCATCACCGAAACCCCAACCCCATCCACAGGGATCAAATCCCATTGTCGTAGCCAACAAGTCTGTTCCTTTTATTTTCTCAACATTCAAACAAAATTAATCACACAATCTTCTCTTCTCATTGCTTCCTTAGTTCTTTTTTTTTTCTTTTTTATTTTCTTTTTTGAAATTGGGGGCTGTGTTGAGAAAGAAGATAAAGATCCATAAGTGTTTTCACACATCCGTTAACTCCATCTATTATGTTTTTTAGCCTCAAAACGACTGCTTAAGCAACGTTTGCATCGTGAACCATTAAATCAGCCCTTTAGCTGATGTGTTGCCTATTCGTTGTGCAATCAACGCATGTTGATCAAATGTCAAATCAACAGCAAATTCAAATTCCATTTGTTCCGTTTTCATAAATTTAAAATTTAGTGAGATTTAGTGTAATTTGACGAAAAAAAAAAAAAAAAACTTATTTTGTGTAAAGATGATTCTTCACCAAATCACGTGCAACTTTTTATCACTCACGTGCACACAAATGCTCTCATCAGTTATCACGAGCCTCCGTTTTCTTTTCCTTCTTCACCACATGCTATTCAAGGCTTCAAGTTCAAGCCCTTTTACAGCGCGTGCAATTCACATTTACCATCCCATGCCTATACGGTTACAAAACTCCGGATTAGTTTTTTTCTAATCATTTCAAAATTCAAATTCCCACTAAAACCAAACGGCTCCGTCCCCATCTCCGCTAATTTTAATGACATACCGTCACCGTGATCTCACAGCTATAAAATTCTCTCTTCTTCCTCATTTCCCCCATTCCTTCTCTCTGCAACTCCATCACTTTTCCTCTCTCCCCACAACACACACACACTCTCTCTCCCTCTCCCTCTATACATATACGTCACTTTATCTCTCTAGAAAATGCGTGAGATTCTGCACATCCAGGGGGGCCAATGCGGCAACCAGATCGGGGCAAAGTTCTGGGAAGTGGTATGCGCCGAGCACGGGATCGACTCAACAGGTCGGTACCACGGCGACTCGGAACTCCAACTCGAGCGAGTCAATGTCTACTACAACGAGGCGAGTTGTGGGCGGTTTGTGCCCCGAGCTGTGCTCATGGATCTAGAGCCTGGTACCATGGACAGCCTCAGATCTGGTCCGTACGGACAGATCTTCAGACCCGATAACTTTGTATTTGGGCAGTCCGGTGCCGGCAACAACTGGGCCAAGGGGCATTATACGGAGGGTGCTGAGCTTATTGACTCAGTTCTTGATGTTGTGAGGAAGGAGGCTGAGAATTGCGATTGTTTGCAAGGTACTTTTGTTTCGTTTGTTTTTTTTTTAAAATTTATTCTGAAACTATTGGTTTCATTTTGCGAATTGTGGTTTGAATGCCTTTTAGGGTTTTGATGGTTCTTTACTGCTGTCTGGAAAGTGATTTTAGCTGTTTTGTGTTCCTAATTTTTTTGTAAATTTTCGTATTTGATAGTACGTGTTTTGTGTGTTTGTTTTTGTTGTGAATTTTTTGAAATAATTTGTATTTCGTTGTTTAAATGATTTCTTTTTCCTGTTTTCTCATTCTTTTCTTCTCTCCAGTGATTTGAAGTTGTGTTGTGGTTTCGTTTTCGGAAGTTTGCCACAGTAAAAACTTTGATTTCTCCTTGGTTTTTTACTACATTTTCCCAGCATCCAAACTAAGCCTTTCAATTCGTATGGTTTTTCCATTTCTGCCTTTTGTCTTTTGGCCAATTGGATCTAATTATTCATGCTTTGATATACAATTTGTTATCAGTACTTGCCTGTCTGTAATCGAGGACTTTTATCTTGCTATTGATTCTCTAATGTTTCAAAATTCTAAACCGGACTCTGTTTCTTCAAATTTTCTCAGGATTTCAGGTTTGCCACTCCTTGGGAGGTGGAACTGGTTCTGGCATGGGAACGCTTCTTATTTCCAAGATCAGAGAAGAATACCCTGATCGAATGATGCTCACCTTCTCTGTATTTCCATCCCCAAAGGTGTCTGACACTGTTGTTGAACCTTACAATGCAACTCTCTCAGTTCACCAACTTGTTGAGAATGCAGATGAGTGCATGGTTCTGGACAATGAAGCTCTCTACGACATTTGTTTCCGGACACTGAAACTCACCACTCCCAGTTGTAAGTCACTTATTTTTCTCTTTTTCATAATCAAACATTTGAACACAATTTAGTTGGAATTGTCATTATCTCTGTACCCTATTTATGTTTCTTAATAGTTTTTAGTTTTTTAGCATCTATAGTTGAAATTTCTTCACATCCATTTTCTTGAGGCCCTCTATGGCAAGACAAGAAGGCCTCAGTGTACCATCCTAACCTGTGACATGTCTTATGATAAGGCAGGTTCTTAATTTACTATCATTCCACAGAGCTCTTTGCATCATTTACACAATACTGTGTGGTGTGATCCATCTTTAGATTTTGCAATCTTTAGTTTAGAGTGTTATCATGCGAGAGCTCAGAAGCTATTATCTTTAAGTAATACAATTGGCCTGGATGGTGTTAGCCCCCTACGAGAAAGGAACCTAGATCCTGTATTAGTATTGAGATTCTGCCAAGGCTATCTGGAAGTCAACTGGCTGAACATGGTTGTTGAGCACCTCAAGTTGGTACGACTCGAGTTGTTTTATCATTGAGTATTTTTGTGTATAGTTCCTTTCCCATTATGGGAGAAGTTATTTACTAGGGATTATCTAATATTGTAGGTCACATTTGGTGTTGGATCCTTATGTACTTATTTATTGTAGATCTTGGTATCCTTTTAGTGTGAGCTTGGGGAAACAAATAAGGGATAGCAACATGGCTGAATAGAGAATTTAAATACTCCCTCCGTCCCACAAATATAGGCCAAAATGGTCAAGGCACGCATTTTGAGGAAGCCGATTAAATATTGATTTGGCCATATTTTTTTATTTTTTTATTTACATACCCTACTACTATAAGACTAGAAAAGTATTTAATTTTTTTTTTGGAAAAATATGACCAAATCAATATTTAATTGGCTTCCTCAAAATGCGTGCCTTGACCACTTTGGCCTATATTTGTGGGACGGAGGGAGTATATTTTAGTTCTGTCATAATTCTAGTGAGAATTGATTTCTTGAATTATATCTGAGACTAACCAACAGTTCTCTGATCAGTTGGAGATCTGAATCACTTGATTTCTGCTACAATGAGTGGGGTAACTTGCTGCCTTCGATTCCCTGGTCAACTCAATTCGGATCTTCGCAAGCTTGCTGTTAATCTCATCCCATTCCCTAGGTTACACTTCTTCATGGTTGGATTTGCTCCACTCACATCTCGTGGGTCCCAGCAATATCGTGCCCTTACTGTTCCTGAGCTCACCCAACAGATGTGGGATTCCAAGAATATGATGTGTGCTGCTGATCCTCGCCATGGCCGATACTTGACAGCTTCAGCTATGTTCCGTGGCAAGATGAGCACCAAGGAAGTTGATGAGCAGATGATTAATGTACAAAACAAGAATTCATCCTATTTTGTTGAGTGGATTCCTAATAATGTGAAGTCCACTGTCTGTGACATCCCTCCAACGGGTCTGAAAATGGCCTCAACATTCATTGGAAACTCTACTTCAATTCAGGAAATGTTCCGGAGGGTTAGTGAGCAGTTTACAGCCATGTTCCGCAGGAAGGCTTTCTTGCACTGGTACACAGGAGAAGGTATGGATGAGATGGAGTTCACAGAGGCAGAGAGCAACATGAACGATTTGGTTTCCGAGTACCAACAATACCAAGATGCAACTGCTGATGAGGAAGGGTATGATTATGAAGATGAGGAAGAGGTTCAGGAAGAATAAGAAGTTTGTGATTTGGGCTTGGCTTCTTTTTGTTGCAATTATGTTTTGGGGGGTTTCAATGTGCTTTGTTCTTGAATGAACTGTAGGATTTGGATTGTTGCAATGTTGCCAGTTTGTTGGCTTGTTTCTCTTGTTTGCATTGAGATAGTTTAGATAGTACTGGTTTACCTACATTTTTACTCACATGTCAATGGCTATTGGATAGGGGATTTTATTAGTAATCACTGCCAAATGATTGCATACCAATGTGTAATGGTGGATGTGATTCTGGTTTAATTGTCGAATGCAATAGTTTTTTTTTTCCCTTATACATGGATTTCATTCTTGGCAGAATATTTATTTCCTTGAGTTTGAGTGATTCATTTTTAAGTAATTTTCAACCAATTTTCTTTTATTTAGCATGCTCTTTTTGAAATTGAAAAATTGTCCTTAAATTCAAGAAATATACAGTTGTTGAAACCCTCTTAAGTGAATTATGTACTCAAAGGGCAGTTTGGAGCCTTTGGGCCAAATGCACAGTGCCAACCAATAAGCAATTAAAAATCATTTGGGTGACAATTAGGAACAAGACCTATTCTTCTATCATTTTTCGACAGCCAATGACTATTCATAACTATTACCTTACACCGAAGAAGAGTTCGACCAATGCTCTATTTCCGTCCTAATTGATCCTGATTCCACTTTAGAAGTAATACTAATTTTTCCCTAATAATCAATTACTTCTATTTGTAAAAACTTGATGAGTCCTAGTGAATTTATCCACTTCTTCATCACAAAATAATTACAATTTTTTTTTTTTTTAATTTAAAAAAGAGCAGATTTAAAAATAAAATAAAATTGTGATATCAGAAAGAAATATTGAATTACACCAGGGTGAAGAATAGAAAGAACATCAATTTTTGCATCTATTCAAAAAAAAAAAAAAAAATCATTGTCAGCATAATGAATTCTCGATACCTGACGATGAATTTATATATTCATATTCTAGAGGTAAGGACAACCAACCCCCATTCATTTTTTTTCCCCTCACCCATCCATACATTGCAGAATTTCCATGGATAGATAAAATTGATTCATGCTCCAAACTTGGGAACTTTAGCAGTTGAGATTTGAGCAAGGAAGTGCTCTGCCACAATTCTCCGTTGAATTTTCCCTGTAGCAGTCTTTGGAACAGAATCAGTAATGAAAACCTTCTTGGGTACCTTAAATGCTGCAAGGTTCTTCTTGCAGAACCTCAGCACTTCAGCCTCGTCGATGTTTGCTCCTTCTCTAGGAATGATGGCGCAATTTATCTGTTGGATACAAGTAGAAAAATGTTCAAAACATGATTAGCATTTCATTCATTTAATCAACACATGTAAATTCATCTACACTCCATAAGCCCATGAAAATAAAAATAAAAATGGAGAATAGGGTAATTTATGAGGATGTTTGGAAAACATAAAAATTCCGTAAGTTACCGTTGAAGTCTGCAGAATTTCATATAAGTAACTGCAGAATTTCTTATAATTGTTGTTGTTTTCCTTTTTTAAGAGGTGTCAAGGAAGTGAATTCAATCTAGTCCATTTTTCAAAATTCCTAACCTCTTGCTGGTTTTCATTGAATCTCCAAAGAGGATCCATGGGGGTGAAAACGACATTTTCATTTTTAAATTTTTGTAAATAAGTATGGAAAAAATACTGAAAACCCCCCCCTTCAACTAACACCTTGTGATAGTTTACCTTCTTCAACTATCGATTGCAACACTTTATCCCTTAAACCATTGGTTTTTGAAAATACATACCTTTTAGATTAAAAAAAAAAAGATTGTTAGATTAAAAAACATTCTAAAAAAATATAGGCGTTTTTGAAATTGTATTTTAAAAAACAGACCATTAGATTAGAGAATTTGTTTGTCCATGGCAGGCACCTGATAAATTACAATGATCCAATGGTCGGTTTGCCATAAAACAGATTCTGAAAAATCACGGAAAGAGATTATTTGTCACAATTCAATAGTTTAGGAGGGCAAAGTATTGCAATCGATAGTTGAGAAGAGTAAACTGTCACAAGGTGATAGTGAAGGAGAGTTTTCTGTATTTTTACCAATAAGTATTTGGACATTTAGTTGGACTAATTTTTGTACACGGATAAGACAACCATGCATTCTGCATCATTGAAAGTTTTAAAAAAGCACGAAAGACCGAATAAATTAGGACTTTGGTTTGGCTGCGGATCATGTATGGTGCGGATTTTTTTTATTTGGCCTTTTAGCCAATGTAAATCAGGTGTTTGATAAACCGACCGTTGGATTGAATATTATTCCTATGTACTACAGACATAAAAAAAATTACAATGATCTGACGGTCGATTTATGAGATACAGACTGTGAAAAATTTTAACAGTTTGTATACTGTACAAAAATTAAAAAAACCATGACATTAATTAAAAAGGTTTTTGCCATTTAAAAGATCCAGCATCAAGACCAAACTATTTCTACCCATGACATTAATAAAAGAGTAGAGCTTGATAATGGCCGAACTAAGGATCTAAATAAAGGTCCAAAAACGCAGAACATTTCATGTAATCAAGAAAATGAAAGTCCTCAGGGCATTGCGTGCATAGAACATTTCATGTAAATCCAAATCCACCCACAATGGCATATTATTTCCGGTAAAGGTTTCCAGCACAGTGAGGGGATGTCGCCATACACGCACGTAACGTGTATGGCTGGATGGAAAGGGATCTTCCTAGGATCATCGTTGTTATAAAAAAAAAGATGATCGACAATGACAATGAAGGAATTAAAGCCAAGGAATTATATTTTTTATTTTTATTTTTGGTTTTACCTCTTCGCCATACTTGTCGTCGGGGACTCCAAAAGCAACTGCTTGAGCAATGTCTGGATGGGACAAAAGGGTTGCATCTACTTCAATTGGAGATATCTTCTCTCCTGCACAATTTTGAACGACAACAACAAAATTCTCTATAAATGTTGCGAAAAACAGATAATAGTATAGACAACTTCTCTATAAAGATGAAAATTAATACCTCCACGGTTAATAAGCTCCTTAATCCGGCCGACGAGATGCAAATACCCGTCCGAATCAAAAAACCCGAGATCTCCTGTATGGAACCACCCGAACGTAAATGCAGCCTTATTAGCTTCTGGATTATTTTTGTACCCCTTTGTCACATTTGGTCCCCTAATACACACCTCTCCACTATTTTGAGCCTCTTGTACTACACCATTTTCATCCAAAATTGCCATCTCTTGACCCACGGGTTTCCCAACCGACCCGGGCTTGTGAGGACCATTTTCCTGTAACGGATTCGTCGCCATAAGATGAGTCGCCTCTGTCATTGCATAGGCCTCCAACACCGGTGCGTTAAATGCTTCCTCGAGCCGAGCCAATATGGTCGGCGCGAGCGATGCGCTGCAGCTCCTTATGAATCGGAGCTTCGGGTAAACGGGTTCCGGGTTGTTAAAGTGACGATCTAATATGATTTGGTGGATCGTAGGAACTGCTGTGTACCACGTGGCATTGTATTTGAGCATGTCCAACCAAAATGTTGAAGCCGAGAATCTGCCAGCGGCTGAGAGAGTCACAGAGGCTCCAGCTCCGAGTGAACTCAGTAACCCGGCAAATAATCCATGAACATGGAAAAGCGGGAGGACTATAACGGTTGAGTCTGACTCAGTGAGTTTGTATACCGATTTTATGTTTTGTACAGAAGAAGCTAAATTGAGCTGAGTCAGTGGCACGCCTTTGGGTCGGCTTGTAGTGCCCGATGTGTGGAGAAAGAGAGCCACATCGTTAGGTTCATTGACAATCTTTGAGACCGAGTCAGGGTTTGAATCGGACTGAGTCAAAGACAGAGTGAGCTCGGATTCAGCTTGAGAAAGTGCAGCAGTAGCGTGAGGAATGTTGAGCTTTGAAGCTGCGGTTTGAGCAGACTGGTTTCCTTCTTGAGATGTTATGAGAAGCTTTGATTCTGAGTCGGATAAGTAGAACTCGAACTCGTCCGAGGTGTAAGCCTGGTTGAGTGGCGCAGCCGTGGCTCGAACTCGGATTACAGCCAAAAACATTATTACAAACTGTAATCCACCAAAAAAGTAAATTAACAAAACAATAAATCTGAAATTATTCAATACCAATATTACCATCTTAATTTGTAAATTAATTACTAGCACGACATCCTACTAATTATTATTTTTTTGATATTTTTATCAGTATAACCTATTCACATTGAGATTTCGACACTAATTAAAGTTATAAAATTTTAAATAATAAATAATTTTTTTTAACTATTTTAATAACTAATTTTTCTACTAGGACTTTCTTATGTGAGAATTTGATTTTTTAGTTAATGTAAGATGAAAATTTAAAAAAATCGACCCTTAAATTGAATATTCTTTTTATATATGACATGCATGTTAAAAATGATAATGATTTGCCGTCCGATTTCAAAATATAAACGGTAAAAAATTGTGACAGTTAGATTTTTGGTATTCATATCATATATATAAAGAATATTCAATCTATCGATCGGTTAATTTTTCAAAATTTTCATCTTATATGAACTTAAAAAACCGCGTAAAAAAAGGACTCCCTTAATTTATTTGCTATTGGACTATTATGTTAATGAGATGCTTTAAATTTCATGATCCTCTTGAATTTATTGGATGGTCCAATCGCATATAGACCAACCACTTAAATAAAAGGGCCCATTAAATAATAAAATTTATATTTCATGCAAATGCTTCTAGAAAAGAAATATATTAAACGATAATAATTTTTTATTGCTTTCTGTTACATATAAAAAGTGTAAGAGATAATTTTCTATGATTTTTAATGCATCTAGATGTATTTTGTTATAACCGCATGCACCAGAATTTATTTTTCTTTTCTCTTTTTACCAGACATATCCCTTCCCGTCTGGTCAAACAGCGACCAGACAAAAAAAAAGAAAGAAAGATAAAAACTAAATAAATATTAAATGAAATTAGATTAAAATATAACCTCGATGGTGTTTGGAAAGGTAAGAGCAACGACGTCACCGGCGTGAACCCCTGAGGAAACGAGTCGAGAAGCGGCTTGTTCGATGAGTTCTTGTAGACGTGCATGTGTGATGTCAAACTTGCCGGAAACTGACAGGGCTCGCCGGGAGGGAAATTCTCCGGCGACCTGTTTCAATAAGCCGGTTAGGGTACTGGGACTGGTCTCCATTATAATCTTCAAAAGCAAAGCTTGTTGATATTTCTACAAAGATGATAAAAGTATCTATATATATATCTATAGATTTAGAGAGAGAGAATGATAACGAGGAGATTGGAAGATGAGGATGAAAAGGTGGGCGACGGTAGCTATATATACTCCCACCGTATATATATATAGATAGACGTAACGGGGGGATCAGAGGAGGGAGAGAGAGATGTGGGGGAGGGGGCTAATGGACGATAATAACAACAAATGGGGTAGGCAAGACTCGGGGAAGGTGAGCCACGTGGCAAAATGGGAGGCAAGGGGTGAGTGTGGCAGCCTCGATTACTGCACTATTCCCGAATCTCCCGCGGACACATTGGTTTGCTTACGCACTTTCGCGTGTCTCTTCTGTTGTCGTTGCTAACTCATTTATTTTTACCAATTACTCCATTTTTCCTTTTTTAAATGACGGTGGCGGTGATGACTCAGAGGTTGAGTTTGCATGCGTGGTGTCACCGACACCGAATGGAATGTGCTGCTTGTAATTGGGATATAATTTACACAACTACACACAGTGTTAGTGTTTTTAATACTGACTTGAATAATTTCTCATCAATTATATATTGAAGGGAATAAGTGATATTGGAGCAGTCATGTAATTTATAAAAAATGATGGTCACTTTTTTTATATTTCTGTTTCCAAGAAATTTCGGTAGATCTAGAAATTAAGAAATTTTGACTTGTTCCATTGAAAATTTTCAGAGAACACCAAGGAGACCATTGACTTCTACTTTTCTCCTCTTGACAAGTGGAGAAAGTGGCTCTTTATTAAACGACTCTTTCACAGTTGGAGGGGTATAATATGTGTCTCACGAGGATTTGGATTTGCTGATCATCAAGACTTATTTATATGAATGATTGAAATGTTTTCACATAATAATTTGAGGGATTCAAAAGTTCTCACTTGTTGTCTTAATTTGAGGACAAAATTAAGGACTAAGAATTTTTTTAGCAATAATCTTATATTTCTCACTAACTTTTTTAACAATAATAAGTATTTTTTTTTTCTTAAATGTCATTGTAAAAAACTGTGACTATATTATTTTTCAAATTATTATTATTATTATTATTTTTTGATCATTTTTTTTTCAAAAACTGAATCACTGTGATTTCTGACAGACACGGCATACATAACATGAATCTATAATCGAATTATTAAATTTTCAAAATTTATTTTGCTACTGGCCATATGAAAGTCTATTAACATTTATGGATGTTTGTAATTTCTAAAATCAGTTCAGATCTAAGGCTTTTCTATTAATTGTACCATATTGTCTGCACTAGAATATTGATCAATACCTTGTTGATTAAAAAGGTGATCAATAGCAAATTCAAATTCGTCTCGCGACTCAAAAAATTTAGAACCTTGGCAGTGGAATTGTACGTAAGTATTTTCACTTTTAAAGGAGAAATTTTGAATTAAACATATAATGATATTTTGATTTGTACAAAAACAAAGGTATGAAACCTTTTGAAGTACAACATTTTCAAGCTAATTTAGAATCACCTTTTTTTTTTTTTTTAGGGGAGGGGAAAACTGAATCAATTTTTAAATTAGTATAAAGGTAAAACTAGAATTACTTTAATTTTTAAATTAGTAAAATACACCACAAATTACATAAGGTGAATACCTACACTGTAGTTATATAACTGATATGGCATAATACCACAACTGCCACGTCATAAAGTGAGATCCATGGAAGTAAGTATGAGTCATTCTCCATCCATTTATCCTTGCCCAATATCCTTTTTTTTTTTTTTTTTTAAAAGAAAAAAAAACCCATGCATTATCCTCTTGGTTGTCGAGTATGAGTCATGGAGATCAGAATTTGTTTTATTGCTTACCCAACGAGCTGTATGGAAACTTGAACCCATTGGCATGTACCCAGTACGTTTGCTTTGCTTTAGCCAAAAGGGAAACAAATCACTTTTGTTTTTAGTGGGATGGTTACATGAATTTTGATTTGCGGGGAATGAAAATGATTACACGTATGCTCTTTTCAATTAATGCACGAGTCTGTAACCTTATAGAAGGGGAAGAAGCATTTGCACTTCACTTCTTAAGGCCAAAAAGACAATTGTATAATATATATACCTAATAGTAGTGATCAAGTTGATTTGTAGAGGTAGTATTGATTTTGTTTTCATGCCTACGTACCGAAAATCAGGACTCCTATATGATTACAGCGTTGTTAGGTATAATGAATAAATTTATTTCTTTTACATTTGCAATCTATATTTAGCATTTTTCTTAAAATCACACTAGCTGGTTTCGAGATTTTTGAATTTGAATTTTATTTTTGAAATGTGTAGTTATGTAATACAAATATGTACAAGTTCGAGAGTTCATATATATATTTGGATAAAATAATTACATTGTGCTTTCTTTTTTCTTTTTTTCTTTGTTTGGACCGTCAGTGTTCATAATCTTATTTTGGAGAATTTGAGAAAGATTTTTAGAAATTTTAATGATCAAACCTATCAGTCAATCCAATACGGGAAATTGATTAGGCATCTGATTTCAAAGGAACATCGATGCAAATTGGCTTTGGACTTTTAGAGATGGGCAAGTGATGGGAACTAAAACCTTAATGTCAAATTTCATGCTGTCATTTGTTGGCTATTTCAACATTGGCGGGTTTAATTATTACTTCATGGAGTAAGTTGGTGGTTTTAGAAGCGGTTGAATTTTCAATGTGAAAAAGGGCATAAAATTAAATCACTGCCACCGTAGATTTACCTGATTTTTGGGTTGCATAGATCGAATTGAGTGGAGGATGACATATTCAAGCCATCAGGCCTAATTTGATCCCATCATTTATGTACACATATATAATATTATTTGACGTATTAATAGTCTATGTGTAGCACCATATATGTATGAATATATGGTTAATTTCAAAAACCTTTATTTAATTTTTTAAATTATTAAATAATTCGATCAGTTAAATCATAACCAGTTTATATATATAATTCAACACAATTCGAGAGAAATGATGAGGACATATGGATAAAGACCATTAATGTAGAAACGAGTAACATTTATCCTTTAAAGATTGATTTGGTGTAGGTCAGTTGTATGGTGTCATATATAGGGAAGGGATAAATGGAATTCAACACGTACGGGCACACCCCTCTGAGTTCATCCTCCATCTTATCTGCACACATCCCAAATTAGTAGATCGAATTTGTCTTTTGATGCCAAAACTTGAATAAAAAATTAAATCTCTTCCAAAATTTTCAAATTATAGAATTGCGTAATTATTCATCATAAATGAAAAGAATGTATAAACATTTAGATGAAAACTAACATAGTTTATAAGACTGGGGACGTTGATTACTTTAGAGTACAAATATAGATCTTCACAGTGATTATTAGAGTACAAAATTTTTGTAATGTCCCACATTTGGTTTGCAATGACACACAAATTTGGATGTGTGTGTTTAATTTCCCTTGACGGAAAACTCAGATAACTGAAGAGTAGTACGTACCCATAACAATTGGGCACGATGCCCCCTAGAAGTTATCAAATGTGACCATTAATTCTTCTACCCTTTGCTTGTGGAGCCCGGCCGGCCGGGCTTCACCCAGAGTAGGCTAAATCTATGGAAAAAGTAAGAAATTAATGGTTTCATTCCTATTAAAATTAAACACCCCAAGGTTCCGAAAATTCGGTTCACCATTTTGCAGTTTCTTCGCATTTTTGTTGGGAAGTATAGTATGTTGGTGCAATTTGCAGTCACATTGCACCATCTGATGATCAGTAGGAATTAGCAAATTAGGGACAGTAAGAAACATAAAACTAAGACCTAAAAGAAGACCCACAAAGCATAATTTTCCTATGCGTATTTGTGGTCACTGTCTAGTACTCTAGCCTGGACCACTGCCTTGGGTACAAATTAATTCTGAATTTTTCTTTAAGTTATCCTGTGAGAATTCTGTCTCATATCCTCTCCGCTTCTTAGCCCCCGTGACTAAAATTATGTAGCATCATGTTTCTGTGAAAATACTATTCTAGCGTATAGCATAAATATTTTTAAAATATGAATAAATTAAGTAGACTCACTAAGATTGTGCACTATAAAATTTGATATATCTCACTAGAACACTGAGCATCTATAGTACTTTGTTTACAATAATAATGTCCAAAGGTGGGGAAAGAACACAACAATTACCTTTATCAGGTGCTCAGTACTCATCCATTTGAAGGCAAATTAACGATGTAAAAGAACCCAAATTACAAAGGATACAAGCTCAAAGAATTCTACAAGTAGGGTTTACCTGATCTGTTTAGTTTTTAACCTAAATGCCTAAGCTGTTAGATCGGTAGAGGGTAAATAGAAACATGAAGATCGATTTTTGTCTAATTAACTCCATTATTTGGGCAATATGGGACTTCAACATTCCTCTCATGTACATGCATGCCTAAATTAACAAGATAAATGGGAATCTAAGCATGTGAATATATGGACCCAAGAGTAATAAACGGGCCTAAGTGTTCAATTATCTTTGTAAATTGTAATATTGCTCAAGTTCAATTCTCTGTGGCCATAGCACACTTCAATTCATATGATCGACTTCCCTGCCAGGGCAGAAAGCTATTATTTAACTCTCGTGCTCGAGGAGGTCACCGTATACAAGTCAATAAATATTATTTATATTTAATAGAAAAATAGTTATTGATCCAAAGCTCAATGAACTGAAACTATAATCATCTTTTTCTTAATTAGTAGTCATATGTATTGTGTTAACGTGAATTATCTATCATATATACAATAAAAATATTATAGCACCAGAAACTTTAACCCGAAATTAAAAATCACCCTGATGTGTTCTGCTATATCCTCTCAAATTGCTTTTCTTTTTTTCACTTACTATTCAAACCACGACACACCCTCGGGTTACAACAATTGATTGGAATAAATAGTTAAAAGTTTAGCTCATTTATACCAAATACTTAGGGCCCGTTTGAGTTAGTTTTTGCTAAAATCATTTTTGGAGAATTATTTTTTCACATATTTCTTTAGAGTTATATATATTCAAATTATATTTTTACGTATCAAAATTTCCATACTAAAAGTGATCGATCCTAGCAAAGGTTGGGATTCCTTAGCTAACTTTTGTTACAACCATTTTTATAATGAAAATTTTACCAACCATCCTATCACTTCATAAGTTATCTAGAAGTGATTTTCACTCATTCCCTTTCATCAAGTGGAATTTTAAACTTCAAAAGTGATGTTAAGAAAAACTAATGTGCAAACGGAGCTACACTCGTTTGATCACTAAATATTATTTATTTTTAATATGAAAATGGTTTTTTGAAAACACGGCCCCCCCGCCGAATGATAGGAATAGGAATCTACCCCAATCCCAAATCTCAAGTCTGATATCCCAAACTATATATCATACATAATATAAACAAATTAAATGAGTCGAAATATTACTTTGAGCTAATGCAGTTTCAACGTGCATGTGCTTAATTAAGTCCCATCAACTTGAACATTACTTATAGCACTAGTTTAATTTATAGGGACCAATTGACTAAGGTTTTTTTGGGAAGTCTCGCACTGATGGGGGAAAAAGAAAAACGAAAAGAAATTTTCAAATGCGTGCCCAATAAATTAATAATTATCCATTTTTTTTTCCTCCCTCTATCTTTCTCAATTCATTTTTGGTCAGGCAACGAGCTTAACTAATTTTAATTTATTACTTTTATCACTTTGATCATGAGTGCGATATGACAAAATTATGAAGTTGCATATTATAATCACAGAACACAATGGAATGATGTAGGTAAGAGAATTAAATAACGTTCTTTAATTATTTCAATTCTCAAAACGTACCATTAAAGAACAAATTAAGACAAGCATATTATATTATATATAAACCTTGAACAACCCATGAAACTACATGACTTAATATTCCTAATGATTGTTCAGCGACATCCCTAAACATAGAAAACACACCTCACCACTTCACTTTGCATGCACACATGACATATTACAATAAAACTTCACCATACCCCAAATCTTATACAACTTTATTGCTACAAAGTAAAAGTACATACACACGCAGTAAACTATCTGTTTAATTCTAATGAAAATCAGTAAGGCGCCATTGCTGGGCCAACCATGTACTTGGCAGGATGCATCCCTGATTCCGGAGCTGGTGCAATATAACCAGAGCTTCGCATCTCTGCCATTCCACGACGAGGGTTTGCCTCTTGTGTTTCACATAATTTTGGAAGAAATACACCTGCAAATATATATATGAAATTTTATTAGCTAGTTGTTGTAATTAAATACCACATAGTTTGTATGATCATGGTCGTCTGTTACGTGACGTGCACATACATCAGGCGCTAGCGTGTCCATGTAATGGACGACTGTGATTGTACAATTGATTTATATGTATATATTAAATATCTACATAATGATAGTGACAAAATTGATCCATTAAGGACCGGTTCACAAATTAGATGGAGGGTAGAATCTAAGTGGTCCACAAATTAATTTGATCCTTAATGGATCAGTTCCGATGATAGTGATAATATATATATTCTTAATTATAGCTATTTTTTTTTTTTTAAATTCTAGTTATATATGATGTCACCTTCACCAGCAGCAAGGTTAAAGTAAAGATCAACAATATTTGGGCAAGTCTCATAGCACTGAGATGAGCAAAGCTTCTGCATAAAGCAAGACTCTAGAAGAGAGTCTGATGAGATTCCAAGTGATTTTCTGTCAAGCCCACATGTTTGGATGCAGTGGTCAGTTTCAATCCAGTCGTTCAACTTATCGGCCTCAATTTCTGAGGTGCGGCATGTGTATATTTCTTCTCCGCTCCTTTGCACATGCTTCTCGAGCACACAGCGCTTACCCTTGGATGACACCGCGAATGCGCACTTGTCCTTGTCAAGCTCTTCACATGTTATTTTTCCTGCAAACGTACCCACCAATTTAATTTAATTACTTATATTTTAAGCTGTGGTGTTAATCGATGATCACCTATCTTGCTGTCTTAATCAGTAGTTAGTTATTTATTTATGGATGTTGGTTGGTTAGGCATTAAGCAACCCCTGGCCTGTGTGCCATCTTGTACGTTATTTATATGGTGTGACACTGTGACCTATTAATTAGAAGATAATTTTTATGACATAATATTTTGCATATGAGAGGATTTGGCATCTCTCTTGTGTTTGACTCTTTCTGTCTCACTTTAGATTAGTGAAGGCGAATTTATAATTATCTACATACCAAAAAACATAAGGAAAATAGCAAAAATAAAAATAAAAAATAGTAAGTTGATATATAGGATATATACCACGAACAATAGAATGTAACTTATGATCACCGAAATGATAGTGTACATGGCACTGCGCCTTACAAGATAAAGCGAAGTTAAAATTATAGGAGAAAATGAAACCTATCTTTATTCAAATAGTAGAGTAAGAATTAGCTAAAGAAATTATATAATCCTAACAAAACAAGATTGTAAATATATAATATGAAAAAAAAAATGATATGGCAATTAAGGACGAGGTGAGGTTAAAATTGAATGATGTCAAAGAATCAGCCACGATTGTTTCTTTGTGGAATTGGGTTCAGTTGAACACATTAAAAGGTTAAAACCCGTAAAATAAAAACGAATTTGGCTCACCTAGAGTGCCTTGCACACAGAGGGCAAGTGCAAGAGCCAGGATTGCAAAGGCCTTCAAACTGAAATTAGAAGCCATATTGTGAGAAATTAAGAAGATCCAAAAGGGTGGGTAGCTACAATAACCTAGTTTGTCTAAAGTTGGCACAGCCCTTTGGAGGAATTGCTAAAGTTGGCACAGCCCTTTGAAGGATGTACGTTGTGAAGAACAATGAGCTGATTAGGGCCCTTAAATAATGGTTCAAAATGGGCTCTGTACAAGGGGAGCACACTTGGCCGGCAATGGTAGGGCTTGTCAATAGTAGTCTGAAAATAACATATGCCCTACTTTAGACTTTAATGAAACTGTTATGGTCCAATTGGTTAGGACCCCACATGCATGGACCGTTAATGCATGCTTTATAGAAAAGGTCTCCATGAGAGCCATTTAGGAGGGGAATTAATTAGTTCAGTACCGGCCAGTCAATGACTTATCCGCCATCAATGGCGGATTGCTCCACCTCGTGCCTAGTACTAGTGACAACAAGTCTTCTGTTTGGCGATTTTGAAGGATACTTCATTGAAAATTAATTAAAGGCATTCTCCGATTTTTGCTCTCTTTTTGGTTGTTTGTACTATTTAGTCGCGCGCTTGATGGTGATTAATTTAATTTGGCATAAATAAATAAACTGTTAAGTGGGTTAATGGGCCCCATAACACTAAACATATATGCATGTGCCAGATGTCTATACAGAGTACTTGAGAATTAACCTATCCTCTAGGTCTGAGTACGCATGTGGTATGGTTGGTAACATGATGACCCTTGAATATTCCCCTCAATCTTGACAAGTAGTGTGAAGCTTAATTATATAGCGTTGAGGGAAATGCATACTTAATATATCCTTATGTGTTTTTTCATCCTTCGTATTGTTTTATTATTCGTATTTCACAAATTTAGGGTAATTAAGGATAAATCCTTAACATCTTTCTCTCTCTCTTCATGAATTTTAGACCGGTTTTGGTATTTTAGTTGTGAGGTAATTTATGTGTCTCTCATATGATGGGTACATAGATCGCCTAGAACCATAGTTTTTGTTTCTAGGATTTTAATATCTCGGATTGTAAAATATTAATATTCGCATCTCTTATGCTACCAAGTAAGAATGGAAGGAATTATTGACACAGTTGAGAATGTGTGGCGATCGGTGCAATTCTGGTTGCAGAAGATTGCAATTGATATGGGGGTAGTGAATGAGAGGATAATGCCGTTTGATGAACAGATAATCCGTAGTATGGGTGCATCAGGTTTATCACAGGGAAATGGTGTTCCAGTTTTGGTTAGGTGGAAGACACCTTTTGTTGGTTGGATAAAATTAAATGTAGATGGAAGTCGTAGAGGAATTCCGGGAAATTGTGGTGGGGGGAATTGTTCGGGACCATAAGGGAGAGGTGAAGGGATTCTTTTCTTCGCTATTTGGTCAAGATATTAATAATGAAGCGGAATTAAGAGCTTTAATTGAGGGTGTTCTTCTTTGTAAAGAGATGGGATACTTCCAAGTAATAATAGAATGCGACTCAAAAATTGTTGTAGACTGGATCATTGCTAGAAAATGCACCGTGTGGTACCTATGGAATTTTTGGGAGGAACATTAGAGGGTTCTTGATGGTGTTCGGTTCTTGGTGGTACATTAATTTAGAGAAGGAAATTATGTGGCTGAATTTCTAGCTCGGATGGGTGAGGAGGGTTTGATTATGAGACAGTTTTCGCATGAGAATCTTCCTATGTTATTAAGAGGCATAATGAGGATGGATAAGCTGTGTTTTCCTAATCTTAGAGTATAAGGTTCTGGAAAGAAGCTAAAAATGAAGAAATTTGAAGCTGCATCTTACAGCAAATGAAGGTTATCAAGGCTACGTGGGAAGAAGGTGTTGGAAGTGGGATGTATTAGCAAATCACAAAAAGACATCAAAGAGCTGAATTACAGATAATCCTGTCCTCAATTATCGGTAATTGAAGCTAAATGCAGAAATCCGAAATCCAGAAGCAGCGTATTACCGATAATTCCCTTGCAATTATCGGTAATTCATCATCAATTACCGATAATGGGATACGTATTATCGGTAATTGTAGTCCCCATAGCTAGTTTTCTGTTTTTGATTTTATTTGTTCTCTTTTTGTTTTATTTTTCTTTCTCTCTTAATAAAATTTTGAGGTTGAAAATATATATATAGATGCTTGTTAACAAAATTTTGGTCCAAAAGAAAGATCAATTTACAAATCAATATATATAACAAAGTTTGCCAACTTGAGACTAAGAAAATAAATTAATTATCTTTGCGACAATATTAATTGCCTAAGTTCCATGTGACCATAGCACACTTCATATATTATAATATGAAAATCAATTAATTCAGTTTTAAACTCTCTCTCTCTCTCTCTCTCTCTCATAAATTTATGATTAATATGTGTCCTACTGGAATAAAAGCAAAAGTTTTAATTGTAACTTAATTCCACGCACCCTAATTCGCACATGGAATAGAAGTCACCAAAGGCTGCAGGAGGAGTAATGGAGGAGAGAAGAAATTGTTCCTTGCCCAATGCCCAGTTATGTGCGGATATACGAATTGAAAAGAGAGAAATAAGGAATATTTTGTCCCACATCAACCCAACAAAAGAAGCTTCCTTCCCTCTCTTTAATAAAGGTTCTTAATTGGAACCCTGCCCACTTAATGTTTACTTTTTGGGCCTTTCTTTTCATTTTTATCTGCCATTTCACTTGCTTTCACGCACAGTGCTAGCAATCCCTAAAACAAGTTGTTGGATAAGATATATGGACAAGTGTAAGCATCCACAGTGAATGAGTGAGCTAATTAACTTCTATTTCTTATCCAAAAAGAAGAAAATTAACTAATTAAATTAATTGCTATATAATAATATTGAATATGACAATCGAAAACATGACACTTTACTGATCGAAATCTCGATCTATCCATATTTTATCTTTTTTATAAATAAGATTTTAACCCTAAATTAAGCCAACCCAACCCTCCCCTCTTGATGTGAGAGGTTTTAGCATGAATATAGGAAAAAGAAAATGCTAAAGACACACACACCAAAAAAATAAATAAATAAAAAAGAAGAAGACGAAGAAGAGATTCTCAAAATAGAAAATGCTAACAAATTAATAATTAAAAAAAATTTATTTTTTATTTTTATTTTTATTTTTAAATATGAACTTTCTCAACGGTTTATGTCTCTCCCCTTATGGGATGAGATTTTGGATTCTATTTGTCATGGATAAGATTATTGGCCCATTTGTTGCCCCTCTAGCTCCCTGGCCATTAACAACTAACCACTAACTCTACTGATGTATATCTGTTTTTGTTTATTTTTCTTGTTTTAGTTTTTTTTTTTTAGTTTTTGTTTTTGTTTTTGTTTTTTGTTTTTTGTTTTTTTTTTTCTGGCTTTGGGGCCTGTTTGGGAACTTCGAAAACTGGGTCTGGCCAGTTCTGATATCTTTTTGTTATATAGTTTTTATGTAAACTAGCTTACAGTTGATTTGAAAAAAAACTGTATTTATGCCTTACTTTTTGGACATGAATGAACTGATCTATAGAAAAAATGCACTTAATTACCAAACACTACTAAATAAAAACCAGACAGACTTATCATCAACTGGTCAGGTTCTTAAGTTTGTCAAACACCCCCTTGGACTTTGAAAGGAAGATGAATATCATATTAGCCTTTTGACAAAAAAAAAAAATCATATTAGCCTATAATAAATTTTCATTAAATGTAGCAGCATCTTAAAAAATTGTATTAGAGCATCTTCAATGCAAAAGCCAAATTTGGCAAATTTGGCACTACTTGATGCTATAAAGCCAAATTTGGCATCAACTAGTGCCATTTGAGCTTAGAATTTGGCATCAACTAGTGCTTTTTGGGATGCCAAATTTGACTTTTGCATTAGAGATGCTCTAAATGTCTAGAGTATAGTAGTCATGTTGAAAATTATTATATATTCAATATTCATACATTTGTCAATCAAAACAATATTTGAATAAGACATACGTCGAGAGTATAGAAGTTAATGCTAAAAAAATGAAAGAAAATGCTAAACAAATCAAAATTTTAACCATTAATTTTACCTATTCTAAACAACATCAGAGCTAATGTTTTATGTGCATCAATCACTTATATATGTATATGATCGTAGTTTTAATTTATTTAGTGGTAGTACTGGAAAAGAATATAATTAGAGTAAATAATTAAAAGGTGATTCTATTGCCATATATCCATCCCTTTTACTAGTGGCATTCACTAATTAATAATTTTTTTTATTACTATTATATCAACATGTAAATTTACATTAAAGGTAATATTAGATAAATAAAATAAATTAAAATAAATTGTATTACTTCCTGCACCCACCTTCTCATTCCCACGTTCGATCATATCTTTTCCATAAACCCTACGCTCACAAACAATATTAACACATTCGTATAACTTTTTGAAAAATCTGACAAAAAAATGTGCTTATGGATTAATGGACAATGAAGTGGTCATGTAGTCGGATGATTCCAACAATGAAAATGCACTTTTAAAATATATATATATATATATATATATATATATATATATATATATA
>JAESVK010000400.1:2440123-2463829 GCA_017140935.1 Hamamelis virginiana
TTAAAGAAGTGTGAGTGCGGAGAAAAATACATTAGAAAGGGAGTAAATATCTTCATTCATCACAAATCTTATATTTTCAAATTACTATTTTGGCTAAGAATATATTAGATATCAGAATTCAAATTGTTTAAGGATTATTTATGTCAATTGAATTAATAAAAATAAAATATGAGACCAAACTGCCAAAGGAATTAATTATTGTCTTTCTATAACAATTAAATGAAAGTAATTATGAGGTTTTGAATGTCACTACTACAAATTGGCTCTTTTGCGGCAAATTTTTTTGTCGAAAAAAGTTTCAAATTCGTCGCAAATAATCATTTATGACAAAAATGAGTTCGTCATCTAGTTGTCACTAGAAGCTCGTCACAGAAAATATATATCGACAAAAGTTAGATATTGTCACAAAAAATAAACTAATAGTGACAAAATTGTTGACGTCCCAAAAAGCATACTATTAGCGACAAAAGTTATTGGCAACAAATAGTAAATTTTTAACGACACTTTTTAAATCGTCGTGAAAACTATATTATTAGTAACAAATTAATAATTATCATCAAAAATAAACTTTTTGCGACAAATTTATTAGCGACAAAGAAAGTAATATATTAGCAACAATTTTATATATATCATAAATTGTAACCTATTAGCGACAAACTTATAATTGTTGTCGAATATTCAATTTTAATGACAAATTGTTTTTGTTGCTAAAAAATTGTAATTTTATCGCAAATATGATAAAAAAATGTTGTCATAAATACCAATAAAACATACAATTTTGCACAATTTTTCCAACAAAAAATATTGTCACAAATACTTGTTTGCCATCAAAATAGTGAGCAATTGTGACAACAAATTTAAATTTATTTTTGTCACAAATGGTACATAATTTCAGGATACCTATTGTCGCAAATAAAAATTCATATTTGTTTTAAACATTCAATTACTTTATTTATATCTTGGCCAAAATCGATAACCTAATAGTATAGTTCATTTTAATCCTTTATGAATAACTTAATAATTCTATATATTCATATTAGCATTGTAATAATAACCCGATAATGTAATTCATTTGAAAACATAATTATACTTGTATTTAGCATTCCCAACCTGATTGCAAATTATACAATTCATTAAACCTGATTGCAAAAATGTACAACCATTCAAAATCAACTCCTCAAATTTCCAAATATATAATTTTTTAATGTAAATACTTAAAATATGCATTCCCAACCTGTCCAATACATATTTTGTCCATTGAAATATTCCAAAAGTGAAGAGAAAAACACTTAGTTCATTTAAAGAAAACAAATAAAACCAAGCAAATATAGCATTCTCAACATCTATTATTATAAAACCAAACTCAAAGCAAAAGTAGAGCATCCCCAACATCCATTAGCTAGAAAGCAAGCCATCATATTCAAATCTGCAACAAAAAAATAATGTTCATTATATATAATTAATTTTAACAAAACATATAATTGAAATGTGTGTAACTTAAAGAAAAAATTTATTTATTGCATACAACTTACCATGGATGAATTGTCACTATCATGCAACCTTGAGAAGATACTTTGCAACATGGACTCCATTTGAGAATGTCTTGAACTCATAGCATCCACCGTTGACCTCATAGTTTGTAACTCATATACATAAACTAATTAACATCTCCTTTTGGTATTTAAATCTTTTAAACTTACACCATGTTTAATGTCATCTGATAACAAAATTACAGTAGAAGACAAAAATGGGGCAATAAAGTGTAATGTCATCTGATTTTTTGCATACATGACAAATATAAGAAAAGTATCTAATCTAACGGTTGGTTTCTAAAGTATTCGACCTATAATAGTATTTTGAAAATGAAGTATAAACATAAAAGTGTTAAAATAAAGTGTAAGGAAATGTAACCCTTTGAAATAAAGTTAGCCTTAGCCCTTTAATTTGCCGTGAGAATGGGGCAATGACCTGTTCAGTCAATTAGTGGTGTACAAGCAGACGGATCGGGCCGAGCCGGCCTGTTAAAGAAGCGGGCCTAGTGGGCTAGTGTCCATTATGCTAGCGGGCCGGTCAAAACTTTCAAGAGGGTTGCCCAATCCGGCCCAATTGACCTGTCCATTAAGCTAACGGACAGGCCGGGCTGGGCGGACCAAACGGGTCAGGCTTGGTGGGCCAAATGGGCTTGTCCATTGGTCAGTCAAATGGACAAACCAAACATATCAAATGGGCCAAACGGGCTAGCCCGATCCGTTAAGCTATTTCAATTTCATAAAATTTTAGTGGAGGGGATTTGATCCTAAGACCTTTAGGTTTTAAATGAGAAGTCCTTACCACTAAGCTATGTATTAGCTTGTGTTTAATACTTGTGATATATAATATTTAACCTTATTTTATATTCTCTTATAAATCAATACTACTTATAAAAAGCCCAATGTTGAATAAACTTTTGATCGACTAAAATGCCCTCGCATTAAATGTTAATGATCATTTTACCCTCTTGCAATATTAATTACATGAAGTTTATCTGTAATTCCTTTTTTAAGAGTCATATTTTCAATTAATTTCCTAATTCAATAAGGCATCAACAAAGTTTGTTATTTTTTTAGTGGTTGGAATATTAAAAAAAATAACAATAAATTTTATCGAATAAAGAGAGAAACAAACAGTGAGATTTGTCTTTTATCAGTTTCAAATAAAGGTACTCTAAAATAAAATTTTGTTAATATGAAATTCAACTAAATAAAGTGAAAAAAATTATAAATTAAATTTTTTTTTTCAAATTCTAACTCAAATTATAGATAAAACATGATTTTTCAAATAATCAATTACTATAAAATTCGAAATAAATTACTTTATATTTCTTATTTTCAAATTACAATGCAAAAATAAATCAGAGTGATCCAAAAAAAATTTGAATGTATTTCCGTCCGTAAACAGTGTTCACATTAACTAGCTTCTTAAGAATTCCACGCTCGCAAAAAATCAGAGTGATCTAACGGTCAATTGACCTTATCCATTATAACAAAAACTATTTATGTTTGTTTTCATCTAAGCTATGTATCATATTGTTCTTATTCATGTTGTACAAATTGTAGCATAGGGATGCTATTTTGTAAAACCGATCGTTTGATAAGATGTTCCATATATACACATTGTGCATAGAAAAAATCACATAGATCCGACGGTTGGTTTTTGAGAAAATATTTAAATTGTTTAAACTTGTGTATCATATGGTTCTTATTCATATTGTACAAATGTTAACATGGGGGTACTATTTTATGAAACCGACCATTGGATAAGATGTTCCATATATACACATTGTGCATGCAAAAAATCACATAGATCCGACAGTTGGTTTTTGATAAAAACATTTAAATTGTTTAAACTATGCAAATTTAATATCATAGTTTTTTCCAGAATGTGGCATTTAGTAAAAAATGACCGTTGAATCAACATGATTTTTTTCATACATGTGTTACATAAGCGGAACATCTCATCCAACGGTCGTTTTTTAAAATGTCACTGTGAAAATTATTATACTTAGATATTAAAAATAAGAAATAAAAGAATATGCTTAGCACCTTGTTGAATTAGGAAATTAATTGAAAATATGACTCTTAAAAAAGGAATTAAAGATAAACTTCATGTAATTAATATTGCAAGAGGGTAAAATGGTCATTAACATTTAATGCGATGGCATTTTAGTCGATCAAAAGTTTTTTTAACACTGAGCCTTTTATAAGTACTAGAAATGTAGCACGTGCGTTGCACGTATAAATTTTTACAGAAAAAAATATATTTAGAAAATCAAATATAATTTGAACAATGTAATTTAGATGAAATAATTAAGATTATTAAAATTTTGTCATTAAAAAAATTTGAGAGATCTAAACGATACTAAATCGATATATGTGAACTTAGTAAACTCTAAAATTTTCGTATAATTTATTTATTTATTTTTAAAGAGTGCTAAAAATAGTAGGAAAACTATATTTGTTTTGTTTTTTGTTTTGTTTTTTTTGTTTTTTATATATTTGAAATAAGAAATAGAAAGTAATTTATTCGGTATTTTATAGTAATTAATTATTTGAAAATTCATGTTTTATCTAGAAATTAATTAGCATTTGAAAGAATTTAATTTAATTAAGAATATTTTTACTCCATTTAGTAGAATTTCATACAAACAAAATTTAGTAAAATTATTTCTAAAAAATTGAGTCAAACTTAAAAATAAATTAATATTTCTAAGTAATTTTAATTTAATTAGAAAATTTATTATTGTGATGGGTGGAATTTTAAGAGACGATGTCTATTTATATATTTTTAAAATTATATAGGGATATTTTGATCAATCAAAAGCTTTTCCCACATTCACACTATTGCACCACGTGCGATGCACATGATAATTTTTTTATAAAAAAAAATAAAAAACCTTCAACTTTGAGTAATAGAGTGATCAATACAATTAATATAAAATATCAAAATTTTATTAAAATAATTAGAAATTAAATTTAATTTTTTCTTGTTTCCATGAAGCTAAGAAATGAATTGTGAATTTTACAATATTTAATTATTTGAGAAATTAAATCTGATATAGTGATGAATCGGTATTTATAAATAAAAACTATAGTAGAACAATTGGTCAAATTATATTTGTTTTTTCTTGAAAATAATAAATAAAGTGTGAATCGTATAATATTTAATTTCTCGAGTAATTGAGTTCGATCTATAAATGTGTTAGTATTTATAATATAAAAAAATAATTGAATTAAAACAATTGATAAAGTTTTATGAGACCATACTTGCAAAAATAATTTCAATTTAATTTATAATAATTTTGTTGTGATTGATTTTTGTTCAAAAAGAATTACTTCATACTATTTATAAATAATCTTCAAGCAATTAGAAATGTCCTACTATTATAATTTTTGATTGGTGAAATTGTCTGGAACCATACCTATTTATTTACTTTTATAATTATATATATTGTGGCCAATCAAAAGATTTTTTAATATTCAAACTATATACACACATATATATATAGACACACACACACACACACATATATATGTATAGATATAAAAAAGATAATATAATACAAAAAATGCACAACTAAAGTATAATAAATTTTTATTTTAAAAATAATTATACACAAAAAAGAAAACTTGATAGAGAATGGAATGATGCTAAAGTTATTAAGAATAAAAAAAAAGTAATTAAAAAGAAATTTTCTAATAAAGTAGTTAAAGAGATATTAAGCAATTAAAATTATATGTAAGAGAGTATAAGTGTCATTACTATTTATTATAAGGGTATTTTAGTGAATCAAAAGTTTTTCCAACATTTACACTTTTATAAGTAGTATTATAGATTTATAAAAGAATATGAAATAAGGTTAAATATTATATATCACAACCATTAAACACAAGCTAATACATAGTTTAGTGGTTAAAATTTCTTCTCTAAGACCTAAAGGTCCTAGGTTCGAATTCCTCTATATACTATAATTTTATGTTTATGAAAATGAATTAAGCTAAACGGACACAACTAAACGGGCCGGTCAAATGGTCAGCTTATTAGGCAAACAGTTACGGGCCAAACGGTCACTACTAACGGACGAGCCTTAACGGGCTGGTCACCTTAACGGGTCGGACATGTCCATGACCATTAAGATAACGGGTCGGTCATGGTCGGCCTGCAGGCCACCTGACCGTTTGTACACCACTACAGTCAATGAAGAGATACAATTATACACATTTACCTCACAAGTCGCCAATGTGTTAGACCAAGCAACAATTTTCTTGAACTTTCTTGCAATTTTTTATTTTTTATTATCTCGGATATCACTTTTTAGCCCTCTTTAGGTTATCTTACTTCTTTAAGTTACATTGTTAAGAAAAATTTCTAATAGCCAACCATGAAATTATCATTTAAATTTATTATACTTTAGGATGCACACAATGTTTGTGAAGAAAAAATAATATATAATTGACATTCAAGGTCATTTAAATTTACCCAGACTTTGAGACACACATCATGTGTATGTGATAGCTATTAGGAATCGCCTAGGTTGATGAAGGTGTAAAGAAAAAATGGTTAGGATTAAACTAGATTTAGGAGTCGGATTCCTTCTAATGTAACAAAGAAAAAATAAAAGCAAAAACAAGAAGAAAAAAAATGTAACAACTAATTCAAAGAAAGTGAGAAGAAAAATGATGAAAGAAGTTCAATTTTTAAAAAGTGTGAGTGCAGAGAAAAATACATTGGAAAGACATATATGGAATAGGATGGCCATAGAAGATCGAGGATATATCTTTTTGACGGAAATGATCCTATCAGCATATGCTTACATAATGTTATGTAAGCACGAACCTAATATATAATGGTGTGATACATATTTTGAAAAACTGATAGTTGGATTAGACATTATACTTATATATGTCGTGTATGTAAAAAATCACAGTGATCCAACGGTCAGTTTCTCATAAATGTAACAGAGAAAAACTTTGACAGTTTTTGGTGGCTAAAATTTTTCAGTCTCATTCTTATGAATGGATCGAAATGAAGTTAGGTTTAGCTGTGAGAATCGGGCAATGACTTATTGACTCGACCAAGTCCTCATTGACTTGACCAGGCAACCATTTTCACACGCACACTCTTTTCTTTTCTTTTCTTTTCTTTTTTGACTTTCCGATGCATATGTGTTTTTGTAATAATTTTATCCCTTTCTTGCAAATTCTGTTGAACCTTCTTGCAATTTTCCATGCATCTTGGATATCACTTTTTAGTCCTCCCGTTATCTCACTTCTTTAATTTAAACAATTAAGATAAATTACAATCACTCACCATCATCTAGCTAGATCCAATGGCTTAATTAGTGGAAATTTATGCTTTCATAGACCACACCACAAGTACTTCAGAAAAATCAAAGCTTATTAGCCTCTGTCATGGTCTCATGGAAACTCCCATGTAATGAATTGCATTGAAAGCGAGAGGCAAGCCCTTCTCACCTTCAAGCAACATCATACAGACCCTTCAAACCGCCATTCATCTTGGGAATTGATAAGTGGGACCTCATCATTATCTAGATTAATGCGCGCTGTGGCGACACAAGTACTTCAAAAATATCAAAGCTCATACAATCTTTCTCGCGCGGAATTGAATCGAACCATCATAAGTCGAGTCATAATTCATGGTGGTCCTCATTCAGTCATTCCTTTGAAAGATTTTCACTTCTTCACACTATAAAGAAATTGTTTGGAAAGCGTCAGGAAGACGAAGGACATTTCCAAATCTCACTCTTTCAATTGTGTTCGAATAGTATGGATTTCATTCAATTAGCTTTGAAAGACCAGTTCGTTTAAAATGAAATAACGAGGTCTGTGGCAGAACACCCCTCTCGAATTAACTTAATGATCATGGTGAAAGTCATGCGAGCTGTTACAATTCTTTTCCTTCTGTTTCTCACCCTATCAATCACCAATGATATTTTCTGTGATGCAAATTCGGGTGCATTTTGCATTGAAAGTGAGAGACAAGCCCTTTTGAGCTTCAAGCAAGATCTTACAGATCCTACGAATCGACTCTCGTCTTGGACAGTTGAAAAGAACTGCTGTAAATGGGTTGGAGTTGCATGCGACAATTTCACCAGCCACGTCAAAGAGCTTCACCTTCAACTTCCTGCTTATTGGGAATCTGAAAGCACAGATGATACTCAGGCTTACGACATGTCCAAGTTGGGTGGTAAGCTAGATCCTTCTCTGCTCAATTTGAAGCATCTGAGTTACTTGGACCTCAGCAACAATGATTTTGGAGGGATTCAAATTCCCAGCTTCATGGGTTCTATGGGGAATTTGAGATATCTCAATTTCTCTCAAGCAGGATTCAGTGGAATGATTCCCCACCAACTGGGAAATCTCACTAGCTTGCAACATCTTTGTCTCCAAGATCCTGGCTTATATGTTGAGAACCTCCAATGGATTTCTGGTCTTTCTTCTTTGGAATATCTTGATCTAACTGGAGTGGACCTTAGCAAAGCATCCAATTGGTTGCAGGTGACAAATGCTCTGCCTTCTTTGACAGAATTATACTTGTCTGAATGTCAACTTGATCATATTCCTTCTCTACCTCATGTTAATTTCACCTCTCTTTCCATCCTTGATATATCTTATAATGGTTTTAGTCCTTTGATACCCAAATGGATTTTCAGCCTTAGTAGTCTCAATACTCTTGATCTATCGGGAAATGAATTCGAAGGTCCAATTTCGAATGGTCTTTTAAATATGACTGGTCTCAGAGTTCTTGTGCTGTCTGAAAATGGTTTCAATTCTACTATACCTTCTTGGCTCTTTAGTTTTAGCCGTCTTGAGAGTCTCTCCCTTACTGCCAATAACTTACAGGGTATAATCCCAAGTGCAATTGGAAACTTGACATCCGTAGCTAAACTTGACTTGTCTGACAATCAACTTGAAGGGGCAGTTCCAAGATCCTTGGAAAATCTTTGCAACTTGAAGGTACTTAGGTTGTCCAATAACAAACTTTGGGAAGAGGTATCACAAATTTTTAAAAGTTTGTCTGTCTGCCCTTCAGGTACCTTGGAGACATTGGAATTGAATGATAACTACCTTTTTGGTCAGTTGCCAGATGAGCTTGGAGAATTTAAAAATTTGTCCTACCTTTCCCTAAGAGATAATTCAATTTCTGGTTCCATTCCAATTTCTTTCGGAAGTTTGTCATCCTTGCAATCGTTCTTTATTTCTAGTAATCGATTGAATGGAACTCTTCCTGAAAGTTTTGGACACCTTTCAAAGTTAGAATACTTTGATATTTCTGCTAATTTGTTGCAGGGAGGTGTCTCTGAAGTTCACTTTTCCAATCTCACAAGTCTGAAATATTTAATCGCACCTGGAAATCCCCTTGTTTTAAAAGTGAGTCCAGACTGGATTCCTTCTTTTCAACTTGCACAAATAAGTATGAGATCTTGGCATTTGGACCCACAATTCCCCATGTGGCTCAAAACTCAAAGGGATTTAGAGTACCTCGATCTATCCAGCACTGGAATTTCAGGTCTTATACCCATTTGGTTTTGGAATTTATCTTCAATCATTCACCTGGGTTCCAATCAATTAAGGGGTCCATTACCTCGTATCCCATCTCGTGTCAGTGAACTAGATCTCTCCAACAATGCACTTTCTGGTGATATTTCCCACTGTCTATGTGATATCACAGATGAACCAAAAAATCTGAGAATTCTTCATCTGGAGGGAAATGTTTTATCAGGAGAGATTGCCGATTGTTGGATGAACTGGCAATTGTTGGAGGTCATAAATTTGGAAAGCAATAACTTGACGGGGAAAATTCCAAGTTCGATGAGGTATTTACTTAGCCTCCAATCATTGCACTTGCGAAACAATAGTCTTTCTGGAGAAATACCTCAGTCTCTACGAAATTGTACAGAGTTAATCAATCTTGACCTTGGTTTGAATGAATTCGTGGGAAGTATACCAGCATGGATGGGGAGTAGTCTTTCAAAGTTAAGCCTTCTCAGTCTTCGTTCAAATAAGTTTAATGGTAAAATTCCTCCTCAACTCTGCTGTCTCTCTTCCCTTCAAATCATGGACCTTGCAGTTAACAATTTATGGGGAACAATACCCCTGTGTTTAAGCAATTTAAAGGACATGGCCAAAAAAGAACGTTCAGCTAAGAGTATTTCTTACTCTTATTTTCGTGGAGAGATTTTAGAGGATGGATTTATTGTGGCAAAAGGACAAGAGTTTCAATATACCACCATCCTAAAACTTGTGGTTAGCCTGGACCTTTCAAGCAACAACTTATCTGGAGAGGTACCGAAGGAACTAACAAGGCTCTTGGGATTGTTCTCGTTGAATTTGTCCAATAATCATTTAACAGGGAGGATACCAGAGAAGATCGGCAATATGAAGTTATTGGAATCTCTTGATTTATCAAGAAACCATCTTTTTGGCGAAATTCCAGCAAGCGTGGCAAGTATGAATTTCTTGAGTTACTTGAATTTGTCTTATAATAACTTGTCGGGAAAAATTCCATTGAGCACCCAACTCCAGAGCTTCAATGCTTCTAGCTTTGTTGGCAACCAACTTTGTGGACCTCCACTCACAGAGAATTGCAGTGCAGATGGGAGCTCTCCAAATGCTGGAAATGGAAGAGATGAAGGTGGCGATGAGTTCAGAGTGAAGTGGTTTTATTTGAGTATGATGATGGGATTTGTGGTGGGATTTTGGAGTGTATGCGGTCCTTTATTGTTCAACAAGCCGTGGAGATGTGCGTATTTTCGATTTTTAGATCAAAAGTGGCACAATCTATGTTATAGATTTTATAAAAAAATTTAGATTTTCAAAGTAATGTAAAATATTGTGTTTATGCCGTCCAAGCAATCAATAAATGCATCTATTATGGAGTTTAGCTCTGGTAGATGATGTTAAAGATCATCAATTCTCAATGAATTTCAGCATATTACAACTCTCTCTCTCTCTCTCTCTCTATATCTATATATATATATATATATATATATATATATATAAAACTTCCATTATAATTTACCTATTAAATAACATACCTTTATCGCCTTCAAGTCTAATATATTTTTCAGATAAGTCGCTTTCCTGGGTAACTCCAATCTCTTTAAATTTGGCTCCAAGACCTTATTCGTCAATAGGGATGACAATGAGCAGGTTTTGGGATAAGGGCATGCACCAACCGCGTTCCATTAAAATATATTCCATTTCATTCCTATCCCATAGTCTATTTCAAATTCTCAATTCCATCCCAATTATATTTAAAAAATACATTTCCATTCCACTCCCTCTTATTTATTTTTATATCGGAATGGGATAGTTTTCAGCCCCTTTTACATTTATAAACATAATTTACTATCTAAATGTATTCCACTCCGTCTTATTTATTTTTATACTGGGGTGGGATGGTTTTCAGCCCCTTTTACATTTATAAACATAATTTACAATCTAAATGTACAAAGGAATTTGAAATAGCTACACTGATGAGTACAATATTCCTATAGTGCATATAAATTGAGTAGAAACACTCAATTCAAGTGATCAAATCTCCTTTCTTTCAATTTTGTTATGATTTTTTTCCAAATAACACTTTATTGAAGTTTTTCCACATAATTTAGAAGCTTATCATGGACAAGTAAGTAATTAAACATATTAATTGGACCGAATTTTTAAAAGCTTTCCAAACCCCAATTCAATTAAACCCAACCAAGCTCAAAACCCATCCTTAACTCTTTTATCTACCTCCCAAATCCGTCTTGGAAGAGATAGGACTAGTTAAACAGTCGAATAACCCGTCTAATCCATTCCATTGTCATTCCTACTCATAAACTTCGTTGCAATAATTACAGATTTTATTTGGGGTTATAATTCATAGGTGCCATTGGAAAAAACTATAATTATTCATCTATATAAATATGATATTTTAATTAGCCGTTGTAAAACGTTTTTTGGTGACCGAAGCTTGCTGAACCTCCCCTCCCTCTTTTGCTTTATTCTGTTAGAATTGAATCCATGATGTCACCTCTCACTTTTAGATGCTATTGGCTACACCGCAGTGCTACAATGGTTTTGACGAAGCTTTCTCGACTCGAGGATATCAATATTACCTGTTTTGTGGGCCTATTGTGGTTGGATGATGTTATAATTTGGGCCCTTTAAATGGGCTTGCTTTTGTCTAGTATCTTTTTGTTTATGGCCCACTCGGGGTAAAATGAAAATGACCGAATGACCTCATACGTGCATTTAAAGATGTGTTTTCATCAAAATCCTCGTCTTTCTTTCATTTTTTTATTTTTATTTTTTTGTAAAATAGAAAATTCATTCATTCAAACAACTACGGGAACACATTATAGGGATAGATACCCTAACAAAATCCGCAAGGAAAAAAATAGTAATGCAGGTAGGCGTGAAAGAAGTATTATAATATATACCCGATTTATTTGTTTGTTTATTTGCCAAATAATAGAAATTATTCTGTCCCCGATTTTTCAATACCAATAAGAGCAGTGCTAGGAGTCCCATTTCTTCTATTCCTGTCAGGCATGTTAACACAACGTGGCAACAATGATGTCTTCGAGTAATGATGGCAACGGGGCAGGGCGGGGCGGGTTTTCCACTCCTCCGTCCCCATCCTCGCTTATAAAATTACTCCACATCCCCGTCCCATACCCCGGCGGGGTATGTAATTCTTTCCTCGTCCCCGCCCCACCGCCCCGTTATTTCAAGGGAAAAATTATCCAAACCCCCTTAGATATTCAATTTCATACCAGTAGGCCCAGAACACTATAATGTTTACCCATAACCCCCTCCAGGATTTTCTAAAGTCAACTTTAATTATTTAATGACAGATTTACCCTTTTATTGTTTTTATGGAGAGTTTTATTACCTTTTAAATAGTGTAACTGTTTTTTTGACATTATGGTAAGTTTTTGAGATTTAATTCAATTCAATTTTTTTTTTTAATTGTGATATATCCGTTTATTTCTTTAAACAAATAAATAAATTTGCCTATTTATATAAACTAGAAATAAATAAACGTATTTGGAAGTAAGTAAATTTACCTATATTTATTAACTAGAAATAAGTAAACTTATTTGGAAATAAGTAAATTTACCTATTTATATGTCTTTAAACAAACAAGTAAATTTACCTATATATATATATATAAACTAAAAATAAATAAACGTATTTTGAAATAAGTAAATTTACCTATATATATTAACTAGAAATAAGTAAACTTATTTGTAAATAATTAAATTTACCTATTTATATATATTTAAATAAATAAATAAATTTATCTATAAATATAATCTAGAAAGAAAAGTAATTTTACTTATTTGGCATGTTGCAATGTGCTTCTTTCACTGAGGCATTTCATCGAACATCTTAGGTGCTATTTCGGGATTATAGAGGATTAGTATCTGCACGGTAAGCACGTAGAACAAGTCAGTAGCATTTATGCATTTGGGTCCCAAACAACAATAGTCTACTGCTGCTCCACTGCTCGTGATTAAGTTGAGAACTGAGATTTGGTGGGGTTGCAAAGCAGCGAAGTAAATAGAACCGTCCATTTTGACACATTTATTTTAGGAGATTTATCGTCGACTGCACTTTTTTCCCGCCCCGAGGATTTCTCACTAACTTTTCCACTCTCTGTCGAGATCGGAGACCACTTCTTGAAGCTGTAGAAATGTGCTTCTGCAGAATTCTCGTAATAGGGATATGATCCCTTCTCTGTCGCCTAGAAATTCGGCTGGAGTTTATTCTAACCATATTCGTCCCAAATTGAAAAAGGTAAAAAATTTGTATTTCTAGTAATTAATTGAGAGTATATATGTCAGATCATATTAAATAGGTAAATATAAAATTTTTACTTTTTGGGAAGGGGTTTTGGGTCTACTACCACTACACCAGGGGGTTTTGGGTTATATCCCCTTATTTCAATAACAAATTAAAAGTATAATGCACTAAATGTGTACCTCCACTAAAAAAATTGTATTTTAAGAATCTAAATCACTAAATTGCATGTTAATTGTAATATACTATTAAAATAAATAATTTTTCAACAACTCTTTACTATGATATACTTTTAAAATAAATAATCTTTCAACGACTCCCTCAAATGAATCTACTTAAAAAAGCAAACGTTATATTAGATATTTTGAAAATTAACCGTTGGATGAGATATTCCGCTTATACACATTATGCATACCCAAAATCACATTGATCCAATGGCTAATTTTTCAAAAGAAGAATTATGAATTATAACAATTTTTGATAGTTTTTTGTAGTTCATCTCAAAAATATGATTTTTTGGGATATGTTAGGCATTTTATATTTGTACTTGTTCCAAATGGTAAAATCGTTTGAGGGCATTTTTGGAAACATAAAATTGGTATTAGCTTAGAGTTGCATGGAGTTGCAATATCCCTCCCCTTTATACTGTGACATAAAGCTGCAACTCGGATGAGTTGAGCAAGTTATTGGGAAGTCAACTCTTTACTGAGTTTAAAATCCGGCTGAGTCTAACCAAAGTTAACTAAACTTATCTCAAGTTAAAGTTTAAAATCCGGCTGAATCTGGATCATCTGTTTAGATTTTTCTCTACTTAGTTTAAAGCACAAAATGATAATTGTAACGCCATTAAGGGAATAACAAAAATATAAGAACCCAATTGGTAAGAGCATATATAATAGCAAGCAAGCAACCAACAAAGTTGATAAATGTACTGAAACTTAAAAGTGCCTGACCAGAATTGGAACCAACAAATCCTTATGGGCTTCAATTGTGCATATAATGCTTGGGCTGGAGCAGTTGTGATTGATTGCTTTCACTGTACCATTTAATGATAACAGTGACCATAGGCTTTAGGGCCAATGGTACCTAACTACCGCCATTTTGAGTTTGAGTTTAGGGTTTTAAAGCTTAATTTTGAAACCCCAAAAAACCCATAGTGGGTGAGAAGAGAGCCTAATATAGCAATATCAAATATGGATCAAATTCAGGTTTAAAATTTATCGGACAGAAGAGAAACAGTGCAACTCATCATTCAACATCTTCGCTCAGAAAGCACAAGTAATTTCGGTAGAAAAATACTATGCATCGCTACAACGTATCATTACAAGTATCGTTATAAGAAACAAGGATTGTGAATTTTCAAAAATATCTATTGGTGATTTTTCAAAACTGTCATAATTTTTTTTCTTGTAGTGATGTATAGCATTGCTCATTTCGGTCTTACTGCTTTCCTTAGATAAAAGAATAATTTTCAGAATACGGGCGTGTAGAAGACCACCACACAAGCACAAGCATGTAGAAGACCAAGAGTCATGAGGAAATTTTGGGATAATCCAGGGTGATCGAGGTGACAAATAAAACATATGGACCCATCTACCATGGGTCCATCAATTAGATGCCACGTCAATTTTTAGAGACATATGACACTATCTTAAGATCCTCTGTTTATTTGGCTTTCCTTTTCAGCTTTTCTATCTACATCAGTCATAATTCATAAAACTGTGCCTGTAAAATCGAAGATGCCGTTCAATTAGGATAGTACAAAGCTAGGCCGAGTGGTGTTGTACTGCTCTCCTGTGTTCTACACATGCATCTTCACTTAACTTACTCATTAATTTTCTAAGTTCTTCAAATTATAGAATTATGTTTTAAAATTTATAATAATAAAATAAAAATAAAGGAAAAGTGCTTATCAACCCGTTTGGATAAACTTCTACTTCTTATTTTTTGACTTTTAAAAGTAAAAAGATGAAAGTTTTGATAACTACTTTAAAAAGTTGAGGTAGCAAGAAATTATTGCTACCTCTACTTTTAAAAATAACTATCAAAATTTTGCACTATAGAAAATATAAAAAACTTTCATTTATTTACTTTTAAAAGTAGAAAAACAGGAAGCAGAAGAAACAGGAAGCAGAAGCTTATCTAAACGCGCAGCCCTTACAAAAATGTCAATCACTAAAATAATAAATAATATAGCCATCATCAGAAGGTCTTTTTTTTTTAAAGGGTACTTATTAATTATTATATATAAAATAAAAAATAAATACGTATATACTTAAGAAGGTAAAAGTGATTTCAATTGAGAATTGAGGATGAGATGAAAGAAATTATCACAAGTATATATTGTTTGGTCATGAACAACGATGGCGCGCCTAAGAATACATTACTATATATACTAGGACTTAAGATGACTTTATTTAAATAGAAGGTTTTTAAAGATTGAGCCCAAGATAATACAATTAGAGGTTGTGAAAAGAGACATGTTTGCTATGAATTTATTAAAAAAAACAGTAATGCTATATATCCCAAAAGTTTCTCTCAAAAAAATATCTCAAATGAATCATAAGCCTTCATTTATTATCAATAAAGAATTTTTTAAAAAAGAGAATGGTTAGATTATGGGCAACATCATCTGAGATTCACTTTTTAAAATAATTTTTTTTTTTTTTTACATAAAGCATTTTTCTTAAAAAAAATACAATTCTTGATGAAGCTGAATAACAAAAAAAATTTATGTAACCAATCTTATCTCGTTAGAATTAAAATTTTATTGAGTTAAGGATACCAACTAAATTTTGGCATATATATATATATATATATAGAGAGAGAGAGAGAGAGAGCTTCTAATATAAGGTGCACCTGATGTAAGATGCATCAGGTGGCTTCTTCTAGAGCCACTTGTTGAGCATATTTTCATAAACTAACCGTTGGATTTGATGCTCCTTTTATGTATTGTTACACGGCCTTGGATAGAATTCAACCCCAAAAGCTAGCTCAAGAGGTGAGGATGCCCGCTTTACACCCTCCCTCACACGCAGCATGCTCACTGTATATCATGCTTGCCAAAAATCACAGTGATCCAACAGTTGGTTTCTTAAAAAATCGACTGTGAAAAAAATGTGACATTTTAAAGAACAAAAAAGTTATAGTTTTTCAAAGTTACAATTTTCAGAAACCAACCATTGGATCACTATGATTTTTTGCAGGCATGACATACATGAAAAGAGCATCAAATCCAACAGTCATTTTTTGGCTCTAGAAGAGCCCACCTGATGCATCTTGCACCTTATATTAGCAGTTCTCTCTCTCTCTCTCTCTCTCTCTCTCTCTCTCTCTCTCTCTATATATATATATATATATATATATATATGATAATATAAGGCCGGTCTTACGCACAGTTGCGTAAGGTCGGCTCCATATGGCTAATTATACATCACAGTTCATAAAACTGACCGTTGGATTAGATGCCCCACCATTGTATGTCATGCCTGCAAAAAATCACAGTTATCTGACGGTTGGTTTTTGAAATAACTGCTGTTAAAAAAATGGTGATATTTTAAAGAACAAATAAGTTACATATTTTCATAGTGACATATTTCAAAAACCAACCATCAGTGATTTTTTGCAGGCATGACATACAGATGTGGGGCATCTAATCCAACTGTCAGTTTTATGAACTGTGACGTAAAATTAGCAATATGGAGCTGACCTTACGCAACTTTGCGTAAGACCGGCCTTATATTATCATGTCTCTCTCTCTCTCTATATATATATATATAGAGAGAGAGAGAGAGAGAAACCACAAGGGCACTGTGTTTCCGAAAGTCCATTAACCCTGCCATATTCTTAGTGCTTGAAATAGCCCCACTATCACTGTTTTGTAATAGAGTAGAATATACTTAATTTGGCGCGCAGCTAATGGAATATATAGGACAGTAATTCTATAAGTCTTTGTGCAATATAAATACGCATTTTTCAAAAAGGTTCACAGCCTTAAGAATTGAGGTTGGAAAACAATTTGTAAAATTTTTTTTTATAAAATTATAGGGATATGATGGATTCTCGTAGAGCATTTTTGTTTTAGATATTAATACCGTAAGTTATATAAAAAATATATATATAAAATGTGTGACATGAATAATTAAACAAGATTCTGACAAAAAAAAAAAAGGATTAATAAACAAGAGCTCTTTCCCAAAATTAAAAGAAAACATAAAATAATTAAATAAAATTCAAAAAGTAAAACTCAAGCGATCGATGATGTGGGTGTCTTTTAGGATTATTGGCAAGCAAACTAAGAAATACATATAGTGTATAACAATACGAGATAGCTAGCTGAAAAACTAGGGTACAATAAATCATCTACAAAAATCGATAAAAATTAGGTCTAAAAGTTTAATTCTTGCAGAAACTCAAACATTTAAGCTTAAAAATTAAATTACCCATAGCCCTAGGTAAGAAACATATTGACAGAGCTTCAATACAAAAGCAAAAATGATATATACCTACCAATGCTATATCTACCAAAAAAAAAATAAATAAATAAATAATTAGATGCAACATAAAGATCATATCCTTCGACGTTGCCGGAAGCAGGAAAGTAGTAGGAAAATTAAATGTTAATTTTGGGGAGATGTAAGATTAAACCGTGGCATCGATCCGTCATCCACATGTGACGCATTAACTACTATTGCATCTCTACAATAACCATAGATAACTTATAGTCAATGCACATGCCATGCCTAGAGTCTTAGTACACACACAAACCCCAGCAATAAATTTATTGAACCATTTTATGGGCATATGGGAAATAAAGAGGTTGATGGTGATGGATGGGTTTGGTTGATGGGTTTTTTAACAAGCTAGGGTACTCACTCAGTCACTCATCTGGTTGGCATCTCTCAATTTGAAGAAATCTCACTCACTAGCTGTTTTAATTTTCTGCGAGATTTTTTTAATTGGTGTTTGATTGATAATTAAGGTTCTCTGCGATGAACCACCAAGTATATATGTGTGTGTGTAGTAGTAGTACTGCAGGCTAGGGTGGCTTAATTAAATGAAAAATTAATACAAAACGGCATGGAAGATGGTAACTGAGTTGGTATTGAGTTATGAGACTTCATGAATACTGAATTAACTCTGTGCCTCAAGGAGAAAATGATATAAAGTTATAAATATTGACAAAGAAAATGGAAGGACGGAAGTAGAATTCAGGCTGTTTAAGCCAAAAACTCTAAAAATTGATTATAAGTGGATCAATTTATAATATGATTAAAATAATAGTGAAATTCATCATTACAGAAAGGATTAATTTAAAGTGAATATATATATAAGCATCTTTGGTGGAACAACACAGGTACTCTACAGCTATTCAACTGTGACAATAATAATAATAATAATAATAATAATAATAATAATAAGATAATATGATTAAAAAGACAACTTGATAACAGTGATGATGATAATAATATAATTTTACCAAAAAAACTAATGATAATAGTAATTTAGAGTTAAAAACACAGGATTTCTAGCTTTTGGCATATATCTCATATGTACACACACAGAGAGAGAGAGAGAGAGAGAGATCCTTATGATAAATAAGATAACCTACAAAGAAATAATTAACCAAAAAGCTAGAATATATGTAAACTCATCAATTTCATTCTAATTAGACAAGAAAAAAAAAAAAACGTACTCCATGAATTTCCACAATAACCTACACCCATCGCCCATTCTTCAATCCTATAAAATCTCAAAGAAAAAGAAAAGGCAATTAACACTGCCATGAATACTCAAACAACTGATTGAGAAACTCATCAAGAAGTCAGTACCATCCATGCAATTATTATGAGAAAAAAATAGGAATTGAAATTAAGAAACATAGAAAGCTTACCTCATACCAATCAATCAAAATCATAGCTACTGATGAAAAGTTCCTGAGGGATCGCATTGATCCATTGATCAAACTAAACGAATATAACCCACCCATGAACTTTCAAGGTCTCAATGAACATCGGATCAATGCGATCCCTTTGGAACTGTCCACCTGCACCAAAAAAGGGACTTTACTGTAGCACTTTTGTAGTTGTAAATTTGAGATCATTGAGCTGATATTAATTTGTTTGTTAAGAGGATCGGATCAAAAACTGGTGATGGGTTCATGGGTGGGTTGCTCATTTATAGGATACGAATAAGTAGAAGGAAGAAAGAAAAAAGAAGATGAAAGGTTTGCTGTCTTCAGTTACTGTTATGGTGTTATGCACTTTATATTATGTTCATGCATTTTGTGTGATCAAAGAGGTTAGGGGACATGAATTTTTTAATTTGCTACAAGGGGTTCCTTCTTTTTGTGAATTGCTAAAGTAGCCACATGTAATTATCTTTTTTTGCTCTTACGGTCAAAAGCTTGAGTCGATCTTATCTCTAGCTTTTGATTCGTGAATTGACAGGTAAAATCTTTTGGTTCATAATATATGATTGGACGGTCCAAAATTTTTAATTTTTTTTTTTTAAATATTCAGCTAAAAATGCAACTTATTCTTTATATAAATAGCGTGCATTAATCTCCATCTAGATAAATAGTGGTTGGTGAATGATTTCAAGGAAGTTTTGAATGCTTCTTCTCTTCCTCAAGTGGTCCAAGAGACAAGTAGTGAAGAGAAATTGTACTTGCTTGCTTTATGATTTTGTCCTTTCTCTTTGTTTTTTATTTTTGTTAGATGAATCTTGGCTTGGCCAAAAAATTTTGAGGAAAAAAAAAAAAAACAAGATGCAATTAGCTTAGTTGGCAAACCATACATCATACTCACGAGCTAGACATGTTTTGGGTTCAACATTAATTAGGGAAGACAACAAGTGGTGCGCTTCAAGTTGGCTAGAGATCGGGTGGGGGTGGATTAGGTCGAGCGAGATGAGGTGTCACATTAGCTTATTGGTTACACGAACGGGGTACAAAAAATATGTCTAATGTCTTGATCATTAAGATCGAGTGGATGATTATTGGTTAAATTATCGATTCCCCATGACCTAATTAAGAAAAGAGAGAAAATGAAAGTCGTATACGACTAAACTTGCTTACTAATGGCATGATATATGATCTCACTAGTTGGCAACCATCTCTTTGTCATGGTTGTACCACTACCATCTATTTTTCAAAATTGTACCACAACTTGCAAGAGCTTGTCAAATGACAGGATAAAATGTTCATGGACCCCCACACTTAGGGTTTAAGGCTCAGAAAAAGACCCCTAATGTGAATCATAATTAGGGACCAAAAATATCTAATGGTATGTTCCAAGCCTTACTTGCTCTTCTGAGCTAGATGACATGTAGCATAATTGATACATTTTTTGTATCAATTAAATATATTTTAATTTACTATAATATAGATGTTAAAGTTGTTTTAAGGTTTATGTCCAACATAAGAAGATATTATTGACCATTTTTATTTTTATTTTTATTTTTGATCAGCATATATGCATGGTCGCTAAAGCTTAATTTCTTGTCCCAAAAAAAAAAAAAAAAGGCCTGGAAAATTTTCTAGGTATTGTTTTGACATGGACCCCTTAAATAATTTGTCTGACTTTAAAATGCTACCAAAATGATCCACAAAGTTTCAACCAAAACTATTTTCCATTGAAACAAATAAGATCTGAAAAAATAAAAATAGAAAAACAAACTTATGGTTATCGACTATATATGAACTGAATAAGTACATATCAATGTACATCTTCCTTCTCTCATGGGCAAGAATATTATTGCCTCCCACACACCAGGAAAATGTTGCAGACCATCTGGAGTTTTGTTAATGGTTTGTAACCCTGCATATGATCAAGCACGTCTAATCATCTACAATACATTCGTCTCACTTATTTAAAGATCATTTTGACATGAAATAAAGTGATCACATTGTAAAGCTAGCCATAAATAAATAAATAAAAGCAATCCATTTTGCTAAATACTGTAAGATGCATCCAAAATTGTGAAGAATATTAACAAAATAGGGATTTTGGATGCCAGTCCAAACTCGTGTCAAATAGGTCGATCCTTAGGTGTGAATGAGAATTTTCTAGCTTTAATGGATTTGGGTAGGGCAGGATGATTTTGCATAATTAATGAATATTGTACAAAATAAAGTTAGTGTTGGAAATCTTGATGACAAGGTTTTGTACAATTAATTAATTCTAACCCTGGGTTGGTTCCCCATCTTATATTATACGAAAAGTTAGGGATATTTTGTTTTTTTGCTAAACAAATTTAAGTTCTTATTATTGAGATGTAACTATGTAAGTTCCTAGATTTCAAAATTTTCACCTATGCCTGCAGTCAAAGGGGCTCTTTAGAACACGAATATGGAGACGTGTCAAAATTGGATTCGTTAATTTTTTCACTAAAAGTATCGGGAAATTTTCCTGATTTTTTTTATTTTTTTTAAACAAGAACCAATTAGATTTTAACACGTACATTAATCGTAGAGCATATTGCATTTAAGAGGTCTAATCACCAATCAAGGATATGCTACTAATTAGGGGGACAAACAATATAATCAGGCTCATATGGTTTCAATGTAGTTAATTAGGAGCTAGTTTCAATCAAACAGCTAAGGTTTGATGGTAAGACAAACAGCACTTAGTCTCTCTTAAGAATATGACACTTCCAAGTTCCCACTAGTACTCTATTTTACCTTTTCCTTGTTATATATTTTCATATTAATCCTTATTTCATCCATAAAATACAAAAGAGAAGAAGATATATATCCAAAACTCTATTTGATATGCAGTTTTATGTTGAGATGAAAAATTATAATGTTGGAAATGAGTGGATCAATATATATATAGCTTGCTATTAGATAATATATATATGTGAATGTTACAAAGTCTCTAGCTATTTGTTTAATTTCTTCTTTTCACTGTGTCAATGTAATTAAATTTGATCTTTTTGACCTTCGATCTTGTGTTATATCTGTACGTATAGCATCATTGTTGCATATGGTCAAAATCATTTGTCTCATTTTGTCTTTAATCAATGCTATCATAAGCTTTTTTTTCATTTCTCTTTACATTTAGAATACTACTTCTATCTTGATTCTTGTGCCATAAAACGGGGTTACTGTAATTATCACTGTCTTAGAAAATGTTTTCTTTATCTTGATACGCCTTCGACAATCACACAAAATTTTAATTATTACTATTTCTCCGCTTTAGAGCTAGCTATCATACTTTAGTTTTATAAGATGCATTTTTCCTCCATGCTTCCATGCATGGGGATGTTCAATGGGAGATAATAACAAGGAAAATGCCATATTTCCCAAAAGTGTATCTCAAATAATATGGCAGCTGATCTAATCCTTCTCTTTTTTTTAGCAAATTCTTTAATTAATAATAAATGATGGTTATGATTGATTTGGGATGGTTTTTTGGGATGTATATATAGTATTACTCTAATAAAAATATTCACTTTTTAGCATCTCATGACCTTCGATCAATTCTATGTTTACTCTCTCTCTCTCTCTCTCTCAAAATACGATAACCAAATCTTTGACTCAATTAATCCTCGAACATAAGCAAAGCCACCTGCAACTATTCTTTACTTCAATTAATGTCAGAAAAACTCAGCTGAAATATAGTCAACTTTATGAAAAGAATCAAACTTGAAGTTATATGTTTCTTATTATAATTAATTACGTACCAAGATCAACTATTCTAGTCTATATCTATGGCATTACTTATACAAGTTACCCTTACTCGCTAACATTAATTTCACTTAAAAAAATTCATGATGATCAATATAGATATGCATATTTCTTTCCCTTCTAAACTTTATTCACTACGATCTTAAATGGCCAAAACTAGCCTCAATTTCCTGTTATTTTGGTCACATCCCCTACCACGATAAACAACAATTTTGTGCTGGGGCGTATGTCCTTTTTGTCCATCATAACCATGTGAAAAACAAGTGTAAATTAAGGGTTATTGAGAATATAAAAATTGGGGCAACAATTGAAAAATCTAGAATATAGGGATAAATGCAAATAGACTATAGCATAGGGGTTCCAGAGAATATAACCATAATAAAAGGGGAAGAAATTAAGATAGTACCAATAGCCAGTAGGATCATGAAGATGAGTGAAATGATAAAGGCATTTCCACTACAACTATTCATTGCATGAAATTATGTTGAATGATTTGAAAGAATTGGCCGGTGTCTATGTCCTCTCCATTACAGGAAATAGATTCAAAGGATCACAAGGAAGAGTTCCACACGTTTGATTAAATCCTGTCAATGGATCAGATTTTTATTTGAATCCGGTCTCTCTCTCTCTCTCTCTCTCTCTCTCTCTCTCTCTCTCTCTCTCTCT